>VYZS01106123.1:316-34701 GCA_013400695.1 Neodrepanis coruscans | reverse complement strand
ACTGCTGGAACAGGAGCATGGAGAAAGGCTATAAGGGTTGTGTCTGGCTAACTGATGTGTTCTGCAGCAACACTAAATAACAGTAATTTCTCTCTTAACACACACTGGTGTGTGGCCTTCACCAACATATCCCTACACTTAACACATCAGCCAGTGCCTCGTGGAGAGTGTTACTCAGTGACTGATGTGCATGGCGCTTTCTTAGTGAAAAGTGGATTAAATTTTGGGTCTCCTGATTTGGATTGGGTTTTTTTTTCTCTCTCTGTCAATTTTTTTTTAATAGAGAATAAAAATCTAATTTGCCAGAAAATTATTTCAGGGAAGTGATAAATAAAAGAGAATACATTGCAGACAAAGATCTTCCTGGCTAGAACCATGCATGGATATTTGCACTGATTTCCTAAAGACTAGAGGAAGCACAAATCTTACTCATTCTTTAAAAACCTGTAAAATTTCATTTATGTATTTCTTTTCCCTTAGGAATAAGAAATCTCCTGTAGTGTGATTACTTTATTTACAGTTTTCTGCTGATCCATAGCTCCTTTCTATAGTAAAGCTATGGTAGGGCAGAGAGAATGCATTTTTCACGTTTGCATTATTTTCTTCTGTAATTCACTAGAAACCAAGACACCCAAACAGAAATTCATACCTTTCAAAGAATTTGATTAATGCATTTATTTGTTACATACTCTCCTAATGTCAATAATTCCATCTCCAGTTTTGAAGACTGAATGATGTGTTGGACACAGCTGTGAGCATTGAGAAAATCACTTTTTTAAGTTTCAGGCCAAATTTAGAGCTGTTACAACTAGAGCACGTAGTATCAGACTTACTGAAATCAGGATAGTGACTGTCAATGAAGAAAGGGATAGTTCCCTGAGACTTGAGGCTGTGATTTGTGCAGAGAGGCTTGTAGTCTCAAGTGACTTTGTATACAAAACCCAAAACAGAGCGATGTTCCTGATTTTAAAAACGGGGATGCTGTGGCTGTTCATGCCATGTGCTGTGCTGAACCCATCTGAAGGTCTCACCAGTGCAGAGATGAAGCACAGAGCTCAGAATTTAATGTTGCAGCAGGCAGCACTGAAAGCAACACCTGCTCAGTGACTTACATGGTCATTCTTCCTTCTCTTACCTCTCTCCCTATTGGACCTGACCTTGCTTCTGCTCTGGCAACTTTCAAACACTTCTAGAAGTGTTGTTTTGTATTTGCTCATGTGGTATCAAATAATCTGTTAATTCTGAGAGAAAGGTGTGAGTTTGGCCATGTGCAGTTTAAAATTAGCAGTACTGAGTTCAAGACACAACTTTTTAATAGTGATTGACACTTTGTTTAATGAGAACTTTAGTCCCAGAAATAGAATTAGTCAAAGTTTATGGCTGTGATGGCTTTCTAGGGACCTTTTGCTTGGGCTACATGATGTCCATTTAATAGCAAATGAAAGTAGGAAAGAAGTGTCCTGTTTGGGACTGAACTGAAGAGCATATAGAATTCTAGAATGGTTTGAGTTAGAAAGGATCTTAAAGCTCATCTCGTTCCAACCCCCTGCCATGGGCAGGGTCACCTTCCACTATCCCAGATTGCTCCAAGCCCCATCCAACCTGTCCTTGGACACTTCCAGGGATGGGGCAGGCACAGCTTCTCTCGGCAGCCTGTGCCAGGGCCTCTCCACCCTCATGAAGGAGGAATTTCGTCCTGATATCCCACCTAACCCTGCCCTTTCCCAGTGTGAGGCTGTTCCCCCTTGTCCTGTCACTTGTAAATAGTCCCTTTCCATCTTTCTTGCAGGCCCTGGAAGGCCACAATTAGGTCACCCTGAAGCCTTCTCCTCTCCAGGCTGAGCAATCACAATTCTTCCAGCCTTTCCTCTCTATCAGTTGCTTGAAAGTGAATAACTGAAAATGACTTGATGGGTGAAGTTGTTCCTGAATGAACAGTCACTGCTCATGTTGGGTTCATTCTTTGGTAATTACCAAAGAAGGCTGTTGATCCTGCCTTGGAAGTTTCCTTGTTCTATCATGCCCTTCTGCTCTCAGTCCAACTGGGTTTGTAGTATTAAGTTCCATCACAGCGTTTACTTGCCTACATCTGCCAAACACTTGTATTTTTCCCCTGCTGGGAAAAAAAAGTGTGGGTGGAATTTGCTAATCTGAACAAGTAGTTATGTGTTTCAGTTTATTTAAGCTATTCTTTCATGTGTGATGACATGATTTTGTTTTGACAGATGAATGTTGTTTCTGTAGATCTGTAGTGACATTGCTCCATTTTGACTTTGTGCTGTCAGCTGGGTACATTTATCCTGGCGCTGTTGTATTTCATCTTGATACCATATTCTTGATTTGACATTGCAATGCCACCTCCATAAATTTGTATTGACATTCTTAACTCATTTTCCTCGGGTTTTTTCGAAGTGAATGAAAGCCTGACACAGCTAGAATTGGAAGCAATACAAAGACAGAATTGTGGAGATGCATCACAGAGGAATGAAAAGGGCAGAGATGGGGCTCAGCAGGGAGAATCCAGGTGTGCAAGACACATGGATGGTGCCTACAGGGAGCAACGGGACATTCTGGTAGAGGACCATCTTAGAGGAAAAAATGTGTTCTACTGGCACATTGTCAGCATAGCCTGAGCTTTCTCAGCTCCTTGGCAAAGCCTCCAAATGAAATTTGGATAGTCCTCCCACAGAACATGCTCTGCTCTCCTGTGCTCTCCCCCTCCAGGGCCACGTAATCATTGTCTAAGCACTGCGTGATTGCTGTTGTGGGAGCAATCCTTTCCCCTTGATATCATTATTGACCTGAAGCTGCACATCAATATGCAGGATTCAGCATGTGGTAGCTGCACCTCTTTTGGGTTCTTATTTCTTAGCTATTGTCTGCACTACATGTGTTTAATACAGAAATTGTTCAAACCTTTCTGTGAAGTACAGGAAATAACACATCCAGGATCCAAAAATGTTATCTGCCTTAAAATTGCTTAGTTTAAAATCCATCATTTTTTTTCTTAAGGAAAAACAAAATGTTTTAGTAATTCAATGCCTAGGATTTTTTTCAATCAAATATGTTGCCAAGTTCTTTTTTTTCCTCCATATTTAAACATGCTTCATCAAAAGCACGTGAAAATGGAGGCAAAGTTAATGACACACTTGTATCTTCATTTTGCCATCATCATAAAATCCTGAATCCTGCTCCAGATGATTAGTAAATAAGATGAAGTAATTTAGCTGAGAGAATTGACTAGCTATAGTGCATGAACTGTAATTGTGATATTAATGTCAAATAGAGTTAGTAATTTCCACTTATATTCTGCTCCTGAGCATGAAGTAGTTTTCCCTTTGAAACAAGTGTCTGAAACCTGGGCCTTGAGGTCCCAGCCAACCAAGTACACTTTGGCCTGTGAACTGGGGAAAAAACATTAATATGTTTTTCTATTAAAGGATTCCATAATACAAGTCATGAAGAACACCTTTGTTGCTGGAGGTCAAAGACTTGGATATAAGGAGAGACTTGTTTCTCCATTATGATGGCCAGGCCCAGAGAACCTGTCAGTCTCTATCCTTGGACTTTCTCAGGAAGACCCAAGTGGATTAAGTCTTGAGTGATTCAAGTGCAG
This sequence comes from Neodrepanis coruscans, assembly GCA_013400695.1. Lineage (NCBI taxonomy): Eukaryota > Metazoa > Chordata > Aves > Passeriformes > Philepittidae > Neodrepanis > Neodrepanis coruscans. Next base: position 31,085 of record VYZS01106123.1, on the reverse strand, counting down.
ATATAACAATGTTATAGGTCAAAGGTGTTTTATCTTTGAGGTCCTTTTCCTCTTTCATTTGTATAAGGCAATAAAAGTCCTGTCCGTGGCTCCGTGCTGATCTCCTCCACCCAACAGAGTCACCATGGAGTCTCTCTGTGTGCACAGTGCTCAGAAATTCCAGCCTGGAGAAAACAGACAAGGAGTTTCCAAAGTGTCAGGATTCTGTGCAGTTCCTGTGCTAGAAGGTTGTTTGTGTGCCCTGGGAAACAGCAGGTTAGAGCACAAGATACCAGTGAGAATGGACTTCACCTGTTGTAGTCTTTGCTGGTTTCTCTCCATTACCACACTCTGGAAAGCTGTGGTCTCAACTTCACATTTGGATAATAATGTCTATTGTGTGTGTACTTAAACCACTTCACATTTTTTAAAGCAATTGGGAAAGAGAAAAATACCAGTGCATTTTTCATAAGAACTTTCTTGCTCGCTGAAATGGCAATAGAGAATTTGGGGGAGGAGAGAAAATTCTTATTATTGCTGTAGGTTACAATCTGTATAATTAATGTGATGTATTTGAACTGTCTGCCAGAACCTGGAGATTTTAATGGACTAACAGTGAAGAGGAGCAAAAGGCTTCTTTAGTTTAATATGCCCACTTTAATATTTAGCGTGACTACTACAGTTTAGATTTGAAACTTTGCTAAAATGATTTTTGAGTGGTTTATTGCTGGTCTTCAGCAGCTTGCAGAAGGGTGGGCAAAATTATAACCTGGAAGCAATGGTGGGGTTTTAGTTAATTTTTTTTTTCATTTGCAGACTTAAAATTGCTCAACAATTTCTGCTTGCTGCTCCAGTGTACCCACAACAACTATTAATAATGGGCTTTTATCCTTTCCACATCCTTTTCTCTTTTGTTGTTTGATTGTGCAGCATTTTTGACTCATCTCCTCATAATTTTTGCTTAGTTACTGGGAGACATATGCTGTTGTTACACCTAAATGATTATATTTTGACAGGGAAATCTTTGCAGTTGTCAAGTGATAGTCTAGCCCACAAAATTTGGATTTATCACCTCCACGTGGGACTGCTTTTTAAATTGGTAGATAGTGCTCTACCGGCAGCACAACCTCCAAGACCCCAGTTTTATTAAAGCCTGTGGATTAGGCTCTCAATTACCTTGAGCTCCAGTTTCAATTAGACAAAACTTGGAAGAAATTACTGGCCTGCTGCAAAGGTCTCTGGAACAAAAGAAAATGAGAAATCACTTGTTTTCCAGCCAGGCATCGAAACAAATTGCACTTGGAGTTTCAAGTGGTCACAGCTAAGCTGGGCTGCAGCCAAACTGGGCTGACTGCTCCTTAACTGCTTAGTGGAAGAGGAGCATGTGGAATATCCCACAAACTGTAAATCAAGTTCCCTGTAGAGCTCTTTTGTAATCCTTGTTTAGTGCAGAGCTGAGGAGAGCTTGGTATGGAAGATATTAGTGCGGGAAAAGCTGCTCCTGCCAGATCTGTGGGGAGCCATATGGATACTGCCATGGGCAACCTGCCAAGTGTGTCCATAGATGCCTCTAAATATGTATTTATTAAAATTTTTTTGGTAATTTTTGCTATAGGGTGGCTATTGAAAATCTCCAGAAGTAGCAGAGCTGTTGCACAGGGTTTGTGTATCTGATACCTGCTGCTCGAATGGGTCACTAAGCCCAGAAGCTTTAAACTTCCCAGAATTTCCATTTCTACAGTAGTGTGTATTTAAAAGTAATTTTTTTTTTACTGTTTGCTGTAAGATAGCATCTGAAATTGCCTGGCTTTATGCTGTGCTTAAACCAGAGGACATCTGTAGTAACTGCTTGGTAATGATTATAAAACTTTGACTGCAAAGCTGCGTAGAATATGTGAAGAATAAAGCCATGAATTTAAAAAAGAAAAGAGAGATGTAAAGAGGGAAAAGGGAGGGAAAACATCTGCAATTAAACATTAATTAACATAAAAATTTATTAAAATATAAGTATGAATTTCCAATACCATGAACCATGAGAAATGTGCTGTTTTACTGAAAATGGCTGGTAGTGTTGTAGCCCCTAATTCTGTAATCACATTTATGAGGACACTCCTTCCTTTGGAAGCCATTAGGATGCAATGTTTGTCTTTACACAGCAGTTTGCCAGTAGCTGAGTCTCAGGATTATATTACAGCATCAATTTTGAGCAGAACTGTCCATTAATCAATAATAAACCTACTTTAAAAAAGCCCTAGTTGCTTCCCAAATAAGTCAGTAATTTATTGTTAAATGGAGCATTGGTATTTTAACAAAACAATTCAAAAATCATTGGAATTAAGAAAGCCAGAAGGGTTTTTTTTTATAAAGCTTATGATAGCTTTCAACAAGGTTAATTGTAGTATGTCATCTGGTTTATTAATTTTGCATCTTCCCTCTGATTTTGCTGTATTTCTTTGCAGAGCTGTAGTGTGCATTTGGCAAGGGAAGGGGAGGATAGGTTGTCAATCCAATTTCATGTAAGAGGTAGAAGTAATTTAATCTGAGCATGCTTGATCACTTAATACCCCAAGTATTACGGAATGATTCCTTTTTTATAGCAATACATTTTCATTTTCTTCTCATGTAGTTTAAATGTGATGGGAATCTCTTTGCCACCTATAAGAGGAAAATCTGAGTCTGTAAGAATGCAATATCCAGGGAAGTCTTATGACTCCTGTTCTTACAGGAATAAGAAAAAAGCCTTTGGTAGTGATGTGTAGCACAATGCATATCCTTTGTTGCCCTGGCACTACGATGGGTAGGTCTTTACTTGTCTACACTGACCGGAGAACAATGGTACAGTCACAAAATGCACCATGAAGGGACCTGCCATGGGCAGGGACACATCCCACTCTCCCAAGTTGCTCCAAGCCCTGTCCAACATGACTTTGGACACTTCCAGGGATGGNATTTCATGTAAGAGGTAGAAGTAATTTAATCTGAGCATGCTTGATCACTTAATACCCCAAGTATTACGGAATGATTCCTTTTTTATAGCAATACATTTTCATTTTCTTCTCATGTAGTTTAAATGTGATGGGAATCTCTTTGCCACCTATAAGAGGAAAATCTGAGTCTGTAAGAATGCAATATCCAGGGAAGTCTTATGACTCCTGTTCTTACAGGAATAAGAAAAAAGCCTTTGGTAGTGATGTGTAGCACAATGCATATCCTTTGTTGCCCTGGCACTACGATGGGTAGGTCTTTACTTGTCTACACTGACCGGAGAACAATGGTACAGTCACAAAATGCACCATGAAGGGACCTGCCATGGGCAGGGACACATCCCACTCTCCCAGGTTGCTCCAAGCCCTGTCCAACATGCCTTTGGACACTTCCAGGGATGGGGCAGCCACAGCTTCTCTGGGCAGCCTGTGTCAGGGCCTCCCCACCCTCACAGGGAAAAATTTCTTCTAATATCCAATCTAACCCTGCCCTCTGTTAGTTTAAAGCTGTTATTCCTTGTCCCATCACTCCATTCCTGTGTCCAAAGTTTCTCTCCAGCTCTCTTGGACCCTCTTTAGGCACTGGAAGGGGCTCTAAGGTTGTCCTGGAGCCTTCTTGTCTCCAGGCTGAACAGCCCCAGCTCTCAGCCCCTGTCCATAGGAAAGCACCCGTGATTTAACTAGACAGAGAGGGGCAGTGGTTGTGCTCAGTGCTCTCTTCCCATATGTTCTTGGAACCAACTGCTTGACTGAGTGTGTTTAATAGTAGTCTCAGAGGAAAACCCTGCTGCTGAACCAAAGGCAGGCAGCACTTAACTGATTTTAAAAGTACAGTACCGCTGTTGTAATAAAAAAAGAGAAAACCAGAATGTCTGGTAGATTCACAGCAGTTCTTTATTTTAAAGTGAGCAGACCACAGTGGCAGTGGAGAAACACAGGATGCTGGTGAGAAAGCAGGCTTGGCTTGAAGTGAAACCATTTGAAGTTGGAAACAAACACCCAGAAGCTGCTGAGTTTACTGCGCACGTCACCTTGCTAATCCTTGCACGTTTTAATTACACATAGAAAATGTGCCATTCTCCTCCCTCTGCTTCCCAGCAGGATGTTGTAACAAGGGCTCATAGCCCAGCTGACTTTATTGACTCGGGGGAACATTCTATATTACATTCACCGTAGAATTATGTTAAAGCACAAATGTTGTGAAACAAATTACAGCGGTCAAAATAAAGAGTGAATGAATGAGGCAGATTAGCTGGCGTGCACTGGCTGTTTTGTACTGCTCCTGTCATGCAGAACTGCTGTAAATACAGTGTAAACAGCCACAAAGACCTCAATTATTCTCCTACTTGTTCATGTAGATTAGTATGATCTTACTCTATAGCCAAGTGATTTAAACAACAGTTCTGGGAACAACCGATGAGGTTCATTTACACCAGTGCAAATCTACAGCCTCTGGTTTTTGATTAAAGTTTTATGTCTCGAGCTGTTCATCACTCCTTTTAAATGTTGCAGTTTGTGAAACTTGGAGATCATCTTTATCCATTTAGTGAAATGGGGGAGAAATCTGAAGGTTTTTTTAAGGTGTTTATTCTTGTAGCATCTAAAACTGATGCAACAGCTTACAGCAAATTTTCCAAAAGGGTAGTTTAATATATTTTTCAAAAGATGATGGTAAGAGAAATTGTCTACTACTAAGTAAGCAAATGTGATAGGAAGGTTATAGCTTTCAATACCAATGTGAATTTGGATTCCTTTTAGGATCAGTAATAGAAACTTTTCACTAATTGTTCCTTGAGAGCTATCACTGACTTGATGGGTTTCAGGTTGGAATTACAAGTAATCAGGTATTTCAAAACATGTTTGTTCTTAAACTTTATTGGCCATCCTGTTGGTGGGAGGGGATTGCAGTAGTGCACTAATGCAAGTATTTTAATACTATTTGGCTTCTTTTCACTTTACTTTATAACCAGGATTATTAATTTCTATGGGGCTGTTCCCTAAAAAAATCTGTAGGTTACTTGGTAAGGATGCAGTGTGGCCTGATGTGGTTTAGGAGTTCTGACTAATAAGGCACAGAAGAAATTCAAGGGAATGACTGAAGGATCTCAAGCTTTTTTATTTGCATCACTGCATTTCTTTTTCTAGGACTTGTTAATAAAGTGATATTGTGATAAGTCTTGCTTAGGTAATGAAAAAAATACATTGACTGAAGAGACTCTAGTGACAGGACAAGGAGTAAGGAGTGATGGCTCTTAACTGACAAGGCCTGGGTTACACTGGATGTTTGGAATAAATGCTTCCCTGTGAGGTGGGGAGGTCCTGGCACAGGCTGCCCAGGGAAGTGGGCTGCTCCATTTCTGGAAGTGTCCAAGGCCAGGTTGGAGAAACCTGGGATAGTGGGAGGTGTCCCTGCCCATGGCAGGGGGTGAAACAAGATGATCTTTATGGTCTCTTCCAACCCAAACCATTCTGTGATTGTAATTTACACCTGTAAATTACAGGTTCATTTTTACTTGCAGGATGTGTTTGTGAGAAATGTGAGAATTCATGCTGAAGAAGAAGGAAGGTTAGTTTTACAGTCCAGGAGAGGAAAGTTGATTTGAGGAAGGTAGATGACTGAATGACAGTACAATGAGTTAAGAGACAAAGAAGCTCATGTAAACTGCACAGCTTTCCTAATTTCAGAAGATCTCCAGAGAGCACCTGGGATATTGTCTGAGGGCACACACAGTTTTGGGCTTCAATATGAGGCCTTAGTCCCTCATCTTCATTTCCTGACAATTTAGCCCTTTGCTCCAGGCCTCCTTGTTTGACATTGTAATCTGGATTTCTTACATGCACCAGATCCTCTCTTGGTTTCACCTGCTTGCACTAACAGACTTTTACTTCTCTTCATGATTCAGATTTTTTCAGAATTATTCCTCTCCCTAATTTATAACGCATAGAATATCTTTTAGTGACCCACTAATCTTTTCTCATTTCTGGGCACCTCTTAGTTCCTGCTGCCTCGCCTTGGCTGGTACTATTAATAATTCTGTAGTCAGTACTGTTAACTCTGGTTTCTCCTACTTCCCTCCTGTGTAATCCTTCTCCCCCGGACTCCTGACTGCCACTGTACAGCTGTTGTTCCAGCCCCGCTCTTTTCCTTGTACAGGTGAGTTTGTATTCTTAACATACAGACTCTCTAATCCCTTCATTTCCATTTTTGTTATTCTTCCTTCACAGTCAAGTACTTAATTTATGGTTTATGTGTTTCCATCAGCCTGCCAAAGCCAGCTGAGTGCTGGTGTCTCCCTCTGCATCTATTTTCTTTTACAGCTCAATGGAGGAGATTTCTTTCTTCTGTCTCTTCTCAAAAACAGCTGCTGCAACTACTTTTCTTTAGGGTTTAGCTATTCACTGCTAAGATCCATCTCCTCATCCACTACAGCTACCTTCTTTTATCACTGACACTCTTAGTCCACATTTTTCCTCTTTTTTGGCCTCGCATGTATATTAATGTGGTCTAAAAATGTGTTCCACGAATTTACTCCCAAGTGCACTCGAGTCTGGTTTCCATCCGTTTTTAACAATGGAAACTGTTTCAGCAAGCCTAAAACGATGATTTCGTGATCAAAGATCCCAGCCTTTGCCACATGCTTTCACACTGATAAAGCTGATCTCTCCTTCACCCTTCTATCATAGTTTCTGTTCCTTTGTTGTTGTACAATTCTCTTTCTCCACAGCTACTGCCCTACTCCTTGCATCACCATCGTTTTTGTGGATGTTTTCCTTGTTCCTTCCTGTAGTTCGTAGGAATGCTGTGTTGCTTTTGACTGTGTTCTCTCTGTGAATCTTATCACCGGATGACCTCCTCTCCTCAGACATGGTCAGATACTATTTTTATGCAGATGAGTTGCAAATCTGTTTGTCAGCTCAGGGTTTGTTTGCCTCTGTTCAGGCGTGCATTTCATCTCACATCTTCAGCGTTTCTGTTTGGCAGCTCGCTGATAACAAAGGTAAAGCAGAGTTCTGTATCTCCCCTACAAAGCTCTCTCGTGTCCCTCACTTTTTATCCCACCTTCATCATATTACCCTCCACAGTCAGCTGATGTTTGTTATCTGGACATGTTCAGTTATGAATTCTTCTCAAGCTTTAACGTCACCAGTATCTCGTCCATCATCTAGAATGTGTCCCTGGTGTAATATTTTTTCCCCTCTTCAACCTACACTTTAGATTCTTTGTAGCTCTTACTATCTTCAGCTGTATTTTCAAAGTTACACTTTTATTATTTAATTGCTTTCCTTACCATCACTAGTGAGTGGCTACTCCACACCAGCCACCCTTGCTGGCATCATGTTTTCTGACTCGGTTTGACTCCCTGGAGTTTGCTCCAAGTTTTCACGGAGTGGTGTCATGCTCTTATCTTCTATAAAGCTGTTGAGACACCTTTATGTAGCTACTAGTATGCCTTAATTTCCTCTAATTCTCTATGATGTTTTCCTGACTATTCTGTCCCCAGTATTTCTTGCTTTGTGCTCTCATGCTTTCTCAAATACCCCTGCTCTCTCCCTTCAAATTTAATTTCTTAATATTGTGGCTTTGAGGCATTTTCACATATCCTTGCATACATATCTCTTGAGTTTTTCATCTGTGCAGCGTTTGTCTAATCTTTTTAATAAGATAAGGCCAAGAACTTAGTTTTTACACTGTCTTTTTTATTGTGATTTTTAATACTATTAAGGCACTGTAGATATTAAAACCATTATCAGTAATACCTCGTAGGTTTTCTTTTCTCCACAAATACACTTTAATGGGTTTTAGGCGTAATTGTTAAGATGAAGATGATAATATACTAGAAATAAAATACACTTGCCACAATTAAATTGAGGAGAGATCTGTGAGTGGAAAGCAATTGCAAACCCCTGCATGTGTAGCCAGGCAGTGGCCATGGCTTTGCTCAGCTGCCAAGATCACTTTAGAAAAAGAAAGCTGATACTGTATGTGATACAAAGGTAAGCAAACAAGGAACATGAGTAAAGAGTTGTAGAACCACAGAATGGTTTGGGTTGGCCTTAAAGCTCATCTCATTCCCCCCCCTGCCATGGGCAGGGACACCTTCCTTAGATCAGGTTGCTCCAAGGCCCTTCCTACCTGGCCTTGGACACTTCCAGGGACAGAGCAGCCACAGCTTCTCTGGGCAACCTGTGCCAGGGCCTCCCCACCCTCACAGGGAAGAATTTCTTCTAATACAAGAATAATTTCTTCATAATTAAAGAATCTGAAGTAATCATTTTTCACTCATGTCCACGTGGTTCTCACATAGGAATCCTTCCTTGGGAGGGATTTAGAATAATTTTCTCAAATCTAGATGTCTCTTAGGAGACTGTATGGTTTGGGAATATGCGATATATATGGATGAAAGGAGTAGTAATCAGTCACCAAGATCAGATCCTATTGATTCTTATAGTTCCTGTAAGAAGTGGAACCAAAACAGCTTAGCTACTAATTGTGGTTCATAATATCTTCCTTTATATTTCCTCAGTACTCGAGAACTTAAAGTTATCAAATATGAGCTCAGAGCTGACCATCACTGCTCAGAGTGAGGTTTTTGGAATTGTGGTAAGTGGCTGTGTGAGAACACATGAGGTGTAAACTCAGCACTTGGTATTGGTCAGAAATGTAAGTCAGACATTAAGAAGCCTTAAGAAAGGAGTAGAGAATAAAGTAGGGACATCACTGAATACATCCATAGTTTGATTACAGCTGGAATTAGTTTGTGTAGTTCTGGTCTCAAGGACAATCCAGTGGATCCATAAGCTGTCTGGAGAAGGGCAATAGGACTGTTCAAATGCAGATTTATAAGGAAGAACCAAGTAAGCCAGTGTTCTTCACCCTGCAGTACAGCTGGCTATAAAGTCACAAATTCCTTTTGGTGGTGGTTTGGTTTTGGTTTGATTTGGGGACTTTTTTGCCGTCTCTTCTGACACATGAACTAGAAGACAAGAAGTAGAAATCAAACATATAAGAGTGGTCATTGTGGATATTTGCAGAGGATCAACAGGAGATTAGAGAAAGCTCATGGACCAGGGATTTCAAGAGTTCACAGGACGTGTGTCTGACACAAGTCACTGACAGCTGAGGGGTAACAGCTTCAGATTCTTCCCTAGATGTCCATTTTTGGCAAGTATCACAACTAGAATAGAGGGGTTTGTGTATCTTTGATCACAGCAGTAGTACTGCTTTGCCAGTACATTCAGGCATTATGAACAATAGTATTTTAAGGCTACAGTTAAAGAATGCACTGTGTCATCATCAGTAATTAATATTCATTTTTAGAAATTACCATTCTGTTCTTTGGAAACTGCAGGGGTGGCTCATTTACATTTGTACACCAAAGGCACTATGGTGAATGTGGGAAAGATGTATTTTATTTTCATCTATGAGAGTAGAATGGTGGGATCATTTGTCACTCTAACAGGTTTTCTTTAAAGCAGTATCAGTCAACTTGCTATATATTTCATCACTCCATTGCAGGCTCTGTGGCTGCTTCACACATTTTTTAAATAACAAGATCTTAATAATCAAATTAAGGTTGATCATCTTACTTTCTATGTCTGACATAATCTGCCTGTCAGAGTAGGTGATCTGGGGCTTTCTTAATGATGAGCTTGGGTTGAAGGTTCACTACTTTTGCTTAATTATTCCCATAATCCACTGACTGAAAGATGTATATTCCCTGTGCTATAACAGACCTGGGGGTTTTTTCAGCAGGGTGTTTAATTCAAATCGTGCCTCTTCTGTTTGTAAGAAGAAAGGAGAGCTCAGGAATTTGCAAAGTGTTGCATTATAGTTACATTTTTTAAAAAGCAAACAAGCCTAAACCAGATTGGCATTGTAGTATAGAAGTTTACACTCATTTTTCACAGATCAAATGAGAATAAGTAAATTTACATTAACTTTAATGCCTGAACTAGCAGCACAGCTACTTTAAATTCAGTAGAAGGGAGACAAAGCAGATATTCATATCAGAGTAAGAACATTTCTAGGTGGGAAGTGAAAATTAATGGAGCTATGACAATTCATGGCAGCTCTTATATTTGTGTTTATAGTTTGTTTTCCTGCATCACTCAGTTAAAGGAATTAAGGTTTTATTTTGTCTCTCCTCTTCAGCTGGATAGAACTTCTGCATCACTTTGGTGAACCTGAGTTCAGAGAATCTATTGCTATTAGCCTGAAAGTAGTTTTTTGTCTTCATTTCAGGGATTGTTGTATTTTAACCTAGTTTTCCTGCTCTTGTATGTGTAACTAATACTGCCTGGTTCTTTGGAAGTAAAATAAATGTAATAACTCCTGAATGAATTGAGGCCATGAAAATGTATCTTAGACAGAGTATTCCTGAAAGATGGGATATGTCCCAGAGATTTGCCAGGTTGATTCGACTAAGAGACAAAACTAGAGAAACAGTCTGCTGAGAATATTAGAAATTAGCTTTTTTTTTTAATTTTCCATATTAAAAATGTCTTGCCTGTAGCAATTCTGGGGAAACTCTTTCTGTTTAAAGACTACTGGCTGAAGGTGGTAAATCAACTAACCTTTTTTCCTGGTAAATCATCCCAAAAGTCTGAATTTATACCAGTTTTCGCTTTTAGGCTTCCACTTAACAGTGAGCCCATGGTGAGGTTTTTCTTTCTAACAATCAAAATGCCTTTTATCAGTTGTTTAGCTACAAGCAGAAAACAACCTGTAGTACTAAATCTGAGTTTGCTTGTACAAGATAATGAAGCAGCTGTTGTTTTATACAAATGAATGAACTAATCTATGATCAAAAAGTTCTCATGTCCATTTTGTTTTATTAGGTTGTACTTGTTTTGTTACTAACAGAACGAAGAAAAATAAGATTATACAAGAAGAAGAACATATTCTCTTGATAATCTATTAGTTTTTTTTAAAACCAGAGCATGTGAGTAAGAACTTGACTGATTCAGAGATGCCTTTAGAATGGACACAATTAATGAGTAATAAGCTATAAAGAAATAACAAGGTTTTATTAGAAGTCCTAAGGCCCTTTCAATACAAAGCTGAAGTTTGAAAAGATAGGGGAGAGATGCAGAAAGCTTGTATACATCACATTAGCCACCTCCTCTTTGTTTTCCTTTTCCAGAGAGTCTAATAAGACTGTCAGATTGATGTAAAACTTGTTGCTAGTTAAATTACAGCATGTAGACATACATTAATATAAAGCATTGAAAATGAAAAATAGCCCATTGCAGAGCAGATAAAATTTGTTTTATTTTTACAGCTTTATTTGTCACAAACTTTGTTTGAAGTTTTCTTCACTTTTTGGAGAAAAAGAAATACGTGCTGTGTGAAAAATGAGAGGTTTTAAAACAAAGACACGGAGAACATTTTTACCTTTCCTGTTATGGTATCTAAGAATATAGAAATTACTTTCAGGAAAAATGTATTGCTGTAAAGATCAGGCTTAGTCTCTGGGGTTTTGTTCTTAAGGAAGTCTGGTATGTGAAAGAATTCTGAAAAACAAGAACAAATTCTTTCTTATTATTACAAGAAAACAAAATATTTTCTGTTCTTGCAATTACTTACCTGTGTGAGTAAAGGCTACAGGAATTATTAATAATACTACCTTTCTTAATCAAAATTAAGTAATTTCACTTAAAGATTTTCTTAAATCTCTTTTATTCTGTTAACTTTTTAAATAGTTATTAGATTAGCTTTTAGTTAATTTGCTAAGTATTAGAATCATAGAAAAATGCCTCCCTGACAGGAGGTTGACAATTGGACTTGATGGTCTTAAAAGTCTTTTCCAACCTTAATGATTCTGTGATTCTAAAACATTCTTATTGTTTCCTCAGGAAAATTTCATCTGAAAACATGCATTTCAGTCTGAATGAATAATTTCAGAACTTCCACATGGGTGAAAAATAGTTTTTTGAGGTGAATAGTCAAAATGTTTGCCAGTGAGATCTTTGAATTATGCATGAGGTATGAAACAGAGCTCACCATGCCCAACTAGGCACCTGGGCTTGGGTTTTTTCAAAAAGACCCTTCAGAGAGACTGCTTTTAAAATTATGTGTTCTTTACAAATTAAAAAAGGAGATTAATGTCACCTCTTTGTGTTTATCCCTTAGGGTGCAGTTGTATAACTCTGCTTATACTTTTTCCAAGCTGTCTAATTATAAGACACCTCATAAAACTGCAAGCTGGGAAACCATGGCTGTGTGGCACCTTGTTGAATTGGCTGGGCTGCAGTTCCCCAGGCTGTTCCAAAGGAGCCACACTCTTTGGGTTGTGTTCCTAGAAGCTGCTGTGGGCTCCCGAGCACAGTGAACAGGCACAAGGGATATGCTGGTGTTTGTGGTTGTAGTTTTCAAGGACTTCTGTGGGGTTTGTGTGTTTGGGGTGACTTCATGCTCCCTCTCATAAATTTTTTGGGTGTGTTTTCTTCTTTCTTGGGTTGGACAGGTTGCAGTTGTTTTGAATGTTCTGTTATTGAGTTTCCAGGGAGCCAGCAATGCATTTTATTTTCATGAAGCTGCATTGGATGAATCACATAAACCAGTGCTGTATCTCAGCGTGTGGCTCATGGTCCCACCCCTGGAGGATGTGGGCACATGTCACCTCTGTGCCATACTTCCAATTTTTATAGCCTAAGGGGATCTCTCCAGGCAGCAGGTTGCCTTCAGATGGAAGAATCTCAAGTTGCCAGTGTAGTTAATGCAGAGGACACAGCACCATAAAGTCCAGCTGCATGTGCATATGAGAAGTGGTGGAATGGGGAAAGGTTAATAAAAATTAGTCCTTTAAAACCTGAAAGAAGGGCAGTAAGAGTAGTTGTGAACATCAACAAAACCACTTTGATCTCACAGCATTTATTGCTTTAAATGTTAGGAAATACAATTTTTAAATTCCAAGACTTCTAACATCAGAAATGAATTACAGTAACGGAGGTTAAAGAATTTAAAACAATGAATTCTAATGCTCCTTTGTTATAGAAACTCCTTAAAACTTTAAATCTGTGTGGGATTTCCAGTGGATTTATGTCTATCTGGATTGCTCAATAGCACATATGACTTACTTTTTCTTGTGACTTTATATATAAAGGCTCCTTAGAACTGGACCTTTGGTTCTCTTGGCTTCCCTGACCACAGGAAAGAATAACTTTCTGTGTAGCATCACATGATTCCTAAGCTCTTCTTTTAGTCTGTAAAGCTAAACTAAGTGTATCTGGTAAGTTTTAACCAGTATAATTGGATTATTTAGGTCAGAAAAGATCATCACCCCAACCCTTAATGCAGCACTGCTAAGGCCACCACTAAACCATGTCCCAGGTGCCACATCCCAATGATGCTTCAAATGACTGTATGAAATAAACTGCAACAGCAGAGGTGAAAAAAGTGCTTTGTTCTCTACAGAAATGCAGAGATTCAAAAGACTGCATTAAATAGAGGAGGAAAACCATGTATTCCAGGATAACTTCCATGGACAATGCGTTTTTCTTACTATTTCTTTTCACACAAAGAGCTCTGTGGTTTTTCTGAGCACAAGTGGCTTTCAAGGTGTGCCACCCAATAACCAGAGACTGCTGGGAAGAGGAATCCTAGTCCAGTTTGTAGCATAATTGAAGGTCCTTCAGTGAAATCAGGTATCTTTGAAGTGACTGTCTTGTTAACTTCTCACTTAGCACATCAAAGTAATGGAAGGATGCTTTTATTTCTTGTAAATGCAAATTGTGACTCTGGGTTGTGTGAAGTCCCACTTCAAAACCTTCCAGATGTCCCAGCTGATTTTGATGGTGAATGTTTTGTCTTTGGTTATACAGGAATGGCTTTCAGTTTTTAATAGAAGTGTTGGACTTTGGTGATCTCACTGCAGCAAATTGCATAAGGAAATTGATTTCTCACTGGATTTTCCGTTTATGATGTTTGTGTTCTCACCCTGAAAAGTGCTAAATAAAAACTTAAGTATTTTCCTACTTTATCGTAACACCAAGATCACAGAATGGATATTACAGACAGTTTAATGTTCAAAGTGTCTGGTTTGCTGTTGGTTTACTTTAAGATGTTATTAAATTTTCCCAGTGATGCTTAAAATACTTGTACAGTAAATTGGGGTATCTTAGTTAAATGATATTTCTGGGCTCTCTGGGCATTTCAGTCGCTTTTCCTGCTCTATGTGTTACATCAGGTACGTGTTGATCTGTTTTTTTGCTGTGGTCTGGTTTTAGCCCTATGACTGTTGGTGTGGCTGGCTGGAAGGCAAAGCACAGTTTGTGTTTTACTGCTCTTACTGCAGTGAGCAGATTACAGCATCATACATGGACAGTGCTCCTCCTACAGGGCTGTTACAAACCTCATCCCCAAGTTTTCTGGAAATGTAAGGGCTTTTGGGAAAGCAGTGTTATCTGTCTCCAAGTGATGGGTGGCTGGAGGAGGTGAGCAGAGCAGGGGAGCTGGAATGGTGCCCGGATGGTGTGAAGGATGGCCTCGTTCAGAGCCCTGTGGTCCATTCTGCAGGACAGATGGCTCAGTAACTGCACTGTAAGCCTTTTCTTTGTCAGAATTGAATGAGTCTCCAGACTTCTACTCTCTGATATAAAGTGGCATAATGTATCCCAATGAATCTTTACGGGCAGGAGGAATTATAGGAACCTTTGATCCTTTTCCTTTAGAACCCTCTCATCTTGGGAGACAAGCTGCTTTCTCAGCACTGCAGATTTCAGGGCCTGTGTTGAAAATGTGGCTTGTTATGGAAGAACTGATGCACAGGAAGTTCCGCCTGAATGTGAGGAAGAACTTTGCTGTGCAGTGACCACCCAGAGAGGGTGTGGAGTTTCCCTCACTGGGAAGGCATCTGGACACAATCCTGTGCCATGTGGTCTGGGATGACCCTGCTTATATAGGCTTTGGTGTATCTTTGAAATCCTAAAGCTCTGGAATGTCAGAAGGACTTCATGCAGGTGCCCTGGAGAACATGGACTGCAGCACAGTGGGTCACAGCTCATAGCTGTTCCAAACATCTCCTTGTGATGGACAGCTCTAAAGGCCATTAATACCTTGCACGTGGATAATGAAACATACACAGCATCAAGTGGCTCAAGTTCTTTAGCTCAGAGTGATATGCCAAAGGTGAATTGCAGCTTGAATGCAAGATCTACTTTTCCCCCTCTGTATTTCAGAACATTTCTCACGTATCTGCTTTGCTTTGTGAAGATGATCACTGCTCTAGTGCCTTACAAATATTCATTACCTGTCTCTTGAGCTCAGACTTAATGCTGCTTCATCCACATACTGTGATGGAAATTCAGCTAGATGGAAGAATTTATTTCTTCCATGCTAAGAACATGAACCTGGTAGCAAGTTGGAAAGCATCTATGAAATTGCAAAACAAAATCTATGCTCAGCCCAGAGAATGATGCTGTCAGTCTCATGGGCTTTGTGGTGTTTATTGGACTATTAATTTTGGACAGTCCAAAAACCAATGGAGTAAGAAATCTGGAACTTTCTTTTTTCTTTTTTTTCCCCTTTTTTTGTTTTAGTTTTTATTTTATTAATATCCAATCTTTAGATTTCTGCCTTGTTATCCTAAATACCCTTCTAGCACTTTTTTTTGTTGTTGTTTGTTTTTTGAGTTTTCAGGAAGATGTGCTTTTAATCAGTTAAAATAATGACAAAATACTCTATTTTATATTCCATATACTTACTGCAGACCTTGGGGTCGTGGGAAGAATATACAATAGTAGTAGTCAATAAAAAGCATTCACTGGCCCATCAGTCAGTGTTTCAGTGCTGGCTTGGGCAGGTAGAACAAGTTCTTGAAGTTCTCATTGACAGCTCCCAGGTAACTTGAATGATGAATATACACCAACTCTCACTTTTGTGTAGTCAGGTTTCCCAGTGTTCAGAGCTACTTAAAGCTACAAACTAATTCCTTGCCTGGCTCGATGCATTTTATCATCCTTCTGGATGTGCAGAGTTTCTCAGCTATGAATTTGCAGTTGAAGCTCTTGGAAATAATGCATGAGGGAATGACATGGGACAGGGGAGCTGCACATTTACACATCTTTTAAAGACTTCCAGTGACAGTGATTCCATCTTTTCCCTGGACAACCTGTTCCAGTGCCTTGATCACCCTTTCAGTGAAGAAATTTTTCCTAATATAGGAAAGAGGCCATTTCCTTTCATCACTTGTCTGGGAGAAGAGACTGACCAACCTCCACCTGGCTGTACCCTCCTGTCAGGGAGTTGTGGAGAGCAAGAAGGTCCCCCCTGAGCCTCCTTTTCTCCAGGCTGAGCCATTCCATCTCCCTCAGCTGCTCCCCATAGGACACAGGCTCCAGAGAGTTCCCCAGCTCCATTGCCTTTCTCTGGACATGATCCAGCACCTCAATGTCCTTCCTGAATTGAGGGGTCTGGAACTGACCCCAGGATTGAAGGTGCCTCAGCCGTGCCCAGCACAGGGGGGCAGTCACTGCCCTGGTCCTGCTTCCACACCACGAGGTATATTTCTAAAACATTTCTGTGATTCTGAAAAAAAAACAAAACACACAATATATTTTATTACTTAGCAACTGATCAAATTTAATAAAGAGTATATAAAGACAAATCTCAGTAAGAGCATCAGCAGAGACACAAGGCAAAGAACATCTTTCCTCTGTGTATACAGCTCACAACTGAAGCTTGCAAATTGCTGGTAACTGTATCAGCATACAATTCCTTCATTTGCATTTGTACTTCAATTAATTTTGTAATTTAATTTGTGCCGTTCTGAATATTTCAGTGTGTCTCAGTGAAGAGAAAAGCTTTCTCCAGGAGCACAGCTGTTTGGGCTTCAGTAAGTTTCTCCAAGTACAAGTGCTATCAGTATTTCTGCTTTCAGAATTATTTCTCTGTGGGTGGGTTCAAAGTAGCACCATCATCATTCAGATCTTTGTGTCAGCACTGTCAGATTTGGGATGTTGCAGTCCAAGCCTAATAAGCTGCTAATATGTTCTGCTGTAATTTCTTGAGTTGTGTGTATTACTACTGCTTCTTATTTTGTATTTCTGTGCCTGTTTTTTACTTCATATCTTGCTTTGTTTTATTGTTCAGTTAAATTAACTGAAGATGCTGTTTCTGTTGATTTCATGCAAGTACTCAACAGCTTTTTGAATAATCCTGGGGAAGGAAAGAAACACTGAAGATATTTTAGTTTTACTATCACTTTTCATTCTAAGGTTGACAGAGAAGTATTTGCTAGATGAGCATCACAGTGATGTTAAGTAGTTTTGGGCATGTATTCATACAGTTGTGTGTTTTTGTAAACCATCACAGAGTTTGTGCTGGTTTATCCTAAGCCAAAATGCAATTGGCTGCCTGGCTTACTTGCAGCTTGTACATCTTCAGAAGGTTTGGTCTTTCTTTGACACTTGATTCTCCTGAGGAAGTAGAGAAGTAAAGGCAAATCCTTCTTTGTTACTGGGAATTTCTCAGTTGACAAGGAAGTTGCTGCTGTGTTGGAACAATGTAATCAGTAAAGTGCTTTATCTAGTTGTAAGTTTATTAAGAAAACATAAAGACAGAACATCACTAGCTCATTTTTTAGCATAAAAATCATTAGGGTGAAGGTTCTTACACCCAAGCATGCTCTAAATACAAACTCAAGCACATAGTGCATGTGCTATCTGTGCCATACATGCTGTCATGTTATTTCTGCCTGGGGCCTTTTCTCTGGGAGTCCAACTGCATCAACTGCTCTTTAATTAGTACATTCCAAATTTTGTCATTCTGTATTTTTGCCTGGGTTATGCACCAAATCCTTCACTCAGTTCAGCCTCTTTAATCACAGACCTCTTAGGGGAAAAAAAACCTCTTTCTTTGGTATTTAACTTCTCTTTGCCTGATAAATAACTGCCCCTCAGTGGCTTGAGCACTGTCTGAAGCACTGAGTGTCACAAATGCAAATGGGTTCTGTGCTGCTCTGTCCTTTCTGCTGTCTTTTCCCCAGTCTGGAGCTTGCTTGCTCTTCGTGACTGATGTGACCTGATGAGACATGCCATTTTTTATTTTAGAAAGATAAGCTGCAGTGCAGATGAGGATACCCTTAACTGCAAGCAAGCAAATTCAGTGCATCCAGCTCTGTTTCACTGCCTGTGTCTGTATTAGCAAGTTCTGTGGGTTAGTAGGAATGAATGCTGAACTGCTGCTGTTGGTAATTTGAGTAGTGGCTGCTGTGCCAGAGCTTGCTTTCTTTTTGGTTTTTTTTTTTTGCTTGTTTGCAATAAGGCACACAGCAAATACAAATACTCCCTGCTGCTTTGTTTGTTTGAGTTTGCCTCTGTAATGTGCTGCTGCCTCATGTTGTCCATCCACGGCTGCGAGTTCCCTTCAGACTCTCTGTTTGAGGATTCTGTTTGGACTAGCACCCCTGTTAATACAGATCAGAAATTTAATTTCAGCTTTTTAAATGCTTTTAATATAATCACAGTTTCTAGTGTTGGTCGGAATTAAAATCAGTTTCAAAAGTCAAGGGTGAAAAGCTGTGTTTTCTCTAAAGCTGAGGATGCTAAAATGTGACTTTGAAACTAATGATTACATGTTGGTTTCAAATTGCAAACTGTGTTCCTCTGCTGCTCTGCAAGATTCTTGCAAGGACAGATGGATATGACTAACAAGGAGATTAAAGGAGTTAAAGGGATCTTCTGTTCCAAGTTCAGAAAATGGATGTAACAAATAACAGCCTTTAAAAAGACAGAAACTCAAATTCATTTAAATTAAATACCCTTGGAGAAATACTGCCTTCCAAAAGTAATGAGAAGAGTTCTTGTAACACCTAATCAGAAAAGGTTGTTGACCCATTAATGAAACCATGGCAGCTGTGAGCATTTGGAGATTTCAAAAGGATGTCCAGTGAAGGTCAGCACACAACAGGCTTCCTTTAGTCTTGGCTAAAGGAATTTTTCACTGAGGGTTTTACATTGCTTTTGATATCACTATGAATATATGTCGTTTACATTCAGGTTGTTTCCCTAAACATTTCAGAATTGAAACAATGTGTTTTCTGAAATGTAACAAAAAAGCCAAAATGCTAAACATGGACTTCTTGCTCTTCTAATTCTGTGTGAAAGGTATCTACAGCCACGAGTGTTCTGGGCAGGAATGGTGGGACCCAAAGGAATTGGTAGGAACTGAGAGCCATTACAGTAAATAAGAAGGGACTGGGGCTTTTAAGCAGTACTGTTTCCCTTTCCAAGTAAAGCTGAGCACAGAACAGAAGACTTTACTGGCTCCTCTCAGTGTGGGAAATGAGATGCTTTATTTACTCTGCTGGTGCTGTTGTGGGCTGTACCCTGGGGAAAGAGCCACACTGGGTAATGTGTGTGATCCTTTCTGGAAAAAGAGAATATTAAGAATAGTAGCCCTATAAATAATAAAATAATAATAATAACTCTCCATAAAACAAAACAAAAAAAATGAGAAGCACAGGGAAAAAAATAAAGAGATGGGGGGGGGGGCTTAGGGTATTAAGACTGAAATTTTGGAGGGGAGAAAGAGGGATATCACATAACATCCAGGGGTCATAGGAGTGTGCTGGGTTTATAAATACTGTGCTGAGCAGCACGTGAAGCTCTGCTCACCTGAGTGACCACATTAAAGATGATGTCTGTTACAGGCTTTGATCAAAGCTAAATTTTTCCATTCTGTGCTGGAGTGTTTCTTTCAGTGGCAGGGTTTGAACAAGGTCCATTTGCTGCAGCGTGTAGCAATTTGTATGCCTCAGAGCACCTGATGGAGCGTTCCCCTGGCAGCAGGAGAGCACAAAAAGCACCTTTCAGAGCTGCAGAATGGGATTGGTGTTTTTATAATTCAATCAAGGAGATGCAACTTTTGTCTGTACACAAGCCAAGGACTTACGCCAGGAATGGAGTTGGTCCTCCTGGAATAATTTTGTTATTACTTGCAGCTAGCAATACAGGAGAGATGTTATAACAGCATCACTATCACTGTATTACTACTATACTGGTAATAGTTGTAACTATTGCTTATAATATGTAATCAAATTATTAGTTGACTTGGTTGAGGGCTGATTTTTGGTGTGGGGAGGCCCTGGCACAGGCTGCCCAGAGAAGCTGTGGCTGCCCCGTCCCTGGGAGTGTCCAAGGCCAGGTTGGAGCCACCTGGGATAATGGAAGGTGTCCCTGCCCATGGCAGAGGGTGGAACAAGATGGGCTTTAAGGTCACTTGAAACTCAAATCACTCTATGATTCCCTTCATTTGTATGAGAAAGGATGAAAGCCAATGTGTTTCATCTCCCTATTTTTCATGTACTGTTTTATGCTCATTTGCAAACCAGGCTATCAGGCTGGTGAATTGATGGCTACCAAGTGACAGTCAAATTAGTGCCCTTTTTTCACCTTTTGTTTTTATATTCCTCTGTGGCAAAAGTAATGCAGTGGAATTTGGTCTCAGTTTAAAATTATATACATGCAGGAACAGCTAGTAGATAAGAAATTGCAAACTGGGAGTGTTAATTTATCTTGGGATCTGCACAAAGTCAATTATATTGGGGCCAGAATGGGATTCTTGATATGATAATTAACATGTCTTTATTAGGAGGGATTTCCAACACTATCTCTGCTTTTTGAATGAGAAGGGCAGGTGAAGGGAGAGGTGAAGGTAGTTTTCATATTTAAGTATCTGTTGCTGTACAGAAGGTACAAAGGTTTTATATTCAGTAATGAATTATTGTGATTACTATTATTTTAAACCTAAAGGATCAAAATTTAGTTTGTTAGGTTTTGTTTGTTTGTTTTCTGTGCAAATACATAGTGAATTGCAGTCCTTCCTGAAAGTTTACTGAGTTTGTCTGACTAAAATTTGTCAGCCATTATCCCTGAGAAACCTAGAATGTTCTTTTGTCAGCACAACCCCTGGTCCTCTCCCCTGTGAATTGAAATGCAACTGAAGTGATTGTTACCTATGAGGTTTTTTTGTTTGACATCCTTTGGAAACTGGGCATCTCAGCTCTCCTGAGTGAGAGCTGAGTGGAATATTAATTCAGAATATTTCTATATTGTCTCACAATTTATGTATCTGTTTCCTGCAGGAGTGCATGCTTTGATTCTTTGGGGAAATAGTGGGGGTTTCTGCTGGAGAAGAGTAACATTATTTCATTACTTGGTCTTTAGCCATTTACTCAGATTACATTAAGTTTCAATTTCCATTGTCATGTTTGCTTGCTTCCTGCAGTCTGTTACTGTGGAAGTGCTGGCTGGAATGAGTTGTTAAGATAAACAGATTGTGTTCAGTTTCCATGAAAAATAAGTATTTTACTTTACACCTATATGAAAGCTCAAGGAACTTTCCTCCACCATCTCCCCAGTTTTTCCTTTAAACCAAGAGCATTTTCTTTCTCTTCAGTCATCACTCCTGCTTGACACAAGACTTCCCTGTGCTGTTCCTGTTTTCTAGTAGTGTCATCTCTCTATGAAACCAGACAGAAAGCAGCTTATACAGACAAAAAGGACTTTGCTGTGGCTTAGCCTGAAGCCAGCAGCAGTGGGACCATCTTCACAGTCACATTTCTCACATAAAAAGTCAGAATGGCATCCAGTTGTATGATTGGGACCTCTGGCCTTGGCTGTGTTATGACAGTCTAGAGAAAAAGAACCCCAAACCTGTTAAAATCTCTATTCTTAGTATTCAAAAAGGAATCATTCTTCAGGACAAGAGCTTGTCTATAAAACAGGGATGTGTTTGAGCTGCTTTGATCAAAAATCAGGAGAAATTCAAGGGCTGTTTCATATGAATATTTAATTGTGGTTGTCATGAGTGGCTAAGGCACTTGTAGCCTGTCTTATATAAAATTGACCTTACAGACTTGGAGTGATGAGTATGTTGAAATTCTAACACATAGCCAGTGATGTTTGGGTGTCACAGCAGGTGTTCCTTTTCTTTTTAATTACATGGCTTTCAGCATTGTTAATATTATATTACTGACAGATGAATAGTGTCAGCTATGGTAAAGTTAATCAGGCCAGTGCTAAAAATTATCAATAAATTATGCTGTGTTTAAAGGATTCCTTTTGCAGCAATCATTCAGACATTTAAAAAGTCCTTGGAGAAAGAGGAGGTTGGACCTGGACATTTTTAGGTAGGTGCTGTTGGCTTCTTGATGGCTCCATTCATCTAAATCTTGAGTAAAAGAAATGTGATTTAGAGCCCAAGTAAGAACTCTGGAGTCAGGTTTATCAAGAGGAGATTTATTGTAAGATTTGTGTAAGCACAAAGCATATTCAGATGTTGCAGTTTTAGGCAAAGCCATGTTTACAGTGGCAGATTCCGAGGCTTAGTGCAAATATTAACCTAAGTATTATTAAGCTAATAGCATGACATTGCTACTTAGGCTTTGCTTGAAAGGTGCATGGGCTTTAAGGAAAATAAATCAGGAAGTTCTCTCCTTCTGTTGGCACTCTGTTATTAATTTCCTTATTAATTATTTACAAAAGGCTTCTTTGTTTAGATAAATGTCATGTTTTCTTGTTAAAGCTGGTGATTAATACCAGGTTTGAGGTAGTGACAGCTGAAATAGGCTTTCAGAGCTGTGATTTTGCAAATTAAACTGTTGAGGGCATTTCAGGATGGGCCCTTCAGAAATGTTACCCCTCAACACCAGTCACCTTTAAAATGTGAATTTCAGAAAGCAAATATTGCTGGAAGCACTGAAGAGATAACTAATTCTTATTTAAAGAGTTGATGGTAATTATTTTATAAAAATGATTTTCATGAAAAGCATAAATCTATTCCAGCTCTTCAGGGCAGAACAATAGGAAGTTGGGAACAAACTCAGTCCTGTGACACTCTGTGTTTGAGTGAGCAATAACTGATTGCTGCCTCTGAGTGAAAATTGGTTTCTCTTACCCTCTGATTAAATCGTGTGTGCACGTCCCTGCATCGTGATTAGTTGGAAGCAGTAAATAGTAAGATTTTTCCAGGCCCTCTAATATCGATATCTGTTTACTGGTGAAATTGTTATTAGTGGCAACACTGAGATACTGTGATGCTCTAATTAAATCCAGACAGTTCAGGTGTAAAATGCAAGATTGATTCAGCAGCCTCCCGGTGAGATGATGATGCTCCTTTGTTATTCCCTGGTATGGAACATGCAGTAATTCTATCACCAAATGGTTATGTGTTAGGATGAACTATTTTATGACAGTTTGGCCCTAAGCTAAACTATAACTCTGCCTATATTGTGGGAAGGAGATTGCATTCGGAAGTCCTTCCTCAATCGACGCACAACCTTATAAATGCTGGAGCCTCCAAGCCATGTTCATCCCAGTGTGTGGCTGTTGTTGCATCCTGATGAATGTGATGTTGTTTCTTTAGGCATTTTTATCACTAATTTCTGCTACAGAAAAAAAATACTTTTAAATAATTTTTTCCTTATTAACTTATTAGCAGTCAGAATATGTAAAATCTTAATAAACCTCCTTCAAAGGTTTGGCTTGGAGATTATCTCTTATGCCCTGTGGTTACACGAGGAAGAATTGTCGAATTTTGTACTTGCAAAGTCAATTTGGAGTAACAAGATTTCAACAATAACTTTGCACTCTAAAGGAGGAGATACAACCACTCTGGGATTTAATATACATATATACATTTTTCAGGATAACGTGGTTGAGACCCAGATCTCACTGAAATTTCTTAGCCCTCAGCACAGAGCTCATGGAGCTTAAAAAACTAGAGACAGTGCCAATTACCATTTTCCAGGTGGCTAAACTGGAGCTCACAGTTTAGCAGTTGCACTGTAGAAGGTGCATGCCCTGGTACTAACTCTGTGCCCCTTATTTAATTATCCCTGGGTGTCACAGGGAAGGTGGGCAACTCATACTTTGTGCTTTTTAAGCAACCAGTTCCCATTTTTTCCCCATCCTGCTGTTCCTTATTCTCACCCTTTGCCACTTCCATCTGCCCACCACATTCCCTGATGGCTGCAATGGTGGCTGGATCTCCCTTTGCCCTGGCACTTCTGAAAAGCTGGTTTGTCCTCTTTAGTTCCTGACATGCTCATCCAAATAAATCTGTATTTAGATGATTTATAAGTGTTTGTGGGGTGCTCACTGGGAGTTGCTTGACTGGGAATACCAGGAATGGTGGTTTGGCAGGTCCCACTTTGGTGTGGCTGAACACACAACACAACTTATTTCATTGTGGACTAATGGGACCGGTGGTTGCTAATTTTTGTTACCCACAGGCACCCATTTGTCCCAGGAATGTCACACAGGGAGTAGATGTAGAAATGATCCAACCATTCAGAGGTGGATCAGAATCTGATCCTGCTGATCATCCAGAGGGCTCATACTTGTATGTAATGGTGCTTGTACACAGTATAATGAAACAGATGGCATTTTTCATTTTATTAGGAATTAATCCTGTTGTCCACTTAAACTGCTGTTATTAACTAGCTGATAATTGCATCTAACAAGATGCTTAAGAGATACAAGGGAGAAAAACAAGACTCCAATTTTGACCTGATTGAATGGAACACTTAAACATTCACTGAAAATTCTTACTTTGTTTGTTGCCTTCAATCTGTCCTAGACTAGGATTTAAATGTAGATAATCTCTTGTCTCTAGGGCTTAGTTGCCTTTTGGTAATTTTCACACTTTCCTTCAAGTGTGTTGAACATAACCTAGCCTTTCTTTTGGCAATCAAATACTCTGAATTTTACTGAGCTCATCCCTTTTTTGTTTAGTTAGTTTGTATTTTTTGTTACTGAAGTTTCTTCTGAAGTATTATCCATAGGATGTAACTAATGTAAAACATCTATGTTCTTTCATGTATGACTTTTTGATACCTGCCTAGTGGAAATGCAGTGCCTTGGAGAAGGATTTTTGTATGTTTTTCCCTTGTGCTTTGTTATTCACAATGCCAGGACCTAAGTATGTTTTGGGGGTTTAATAGCCATGTTGGAAAATAGGGAAATTAAAGGTGGAAATTACAGTATATGCCTTTGTTCATACCAGTTCAAGATTTCTCCTTGTGGTACTGACATTCTGATGTGAATTGTAGTTTTCACAGACCCAAATAAAGAGCCTGTAGCAATCAAAAAATTATAAGGTTCGTTATATTAAATATAAACTTGGTTTGGACTTTTTTTTTTTAGTGAACCTTCCACTACTCTTCCACATTTGTTCCCAGCCTTGGTGTCTTGTATCTTCTATTCTGTTCCATTTAGACTGTCCTCTTCTCTCTTTATTGACTAAGGGTTGCTGATGGTTTTCAATGTTTAGGAGACTTCATTACTCAGACTTGCATGGATTTAAGCCACTGCCATGCAGGTTTCCCTTCATCTCGTTCATGCCCTCCCAATTTGTTGTTCAAAGTCAGAGGTGCCCTTTTCTCTCACTCCTGGGGCCATGTCTCCTGTTCTTCAGGGATTTCAGGCTTTCATCTCTCCCCTCCAGCACTTTAGTCCTCTGCTCTTCTGTTTTCTCCAGGCCCTGCTCTGTCCTCTGGAAAAAAACCTCAGTACAGCATAATATTTATTGCTGGTTTTGAACCTGATGGGATTATCTGTGTGAGCAGGAAGATTTGTGCTAATAAATATTTGTAAGAACAAAATCATCACCTGTATGGATCAGGCTCTTAAAGGATTAGGTTTTAATTCAAAGTTTTAAAAAATCAGAACTGCTCAGTCCCTAAGCAGATGTAGTAGGAGAGAAATTGTGATTGCAGTGAAGTCAGTGGGAGCTGTTGCTGTGTTTGTCAGCTGGGGGAGAATTTCAAGCCCCACTTTTCTGTATTGTCATTTGAGAAGACTCACAAATTTCTGTCTGAAGATTTTTATTTAGATTTATCCCGGGCTCAGCCACACTAATTTGTAAGGATGGTGGCTGAAAGCAGTGCAATGTCTTGTTAAACCTGATCACTGAGTAGCATGGCAGGGGGGTGGAATGAGATAATCTTTACAGTCCCTTCCATCCCAAACCATTCCATGATTCTGTGTCTCTTTAAACCCATTCACTAATGTGCAACTTTTCATAGGAGTCTGTTATTCCTTGTTTGCCCAGAACTCTTTCACATTATACATGACAGGTATGTTTCCATACTCCAGCTGTTCCTCTTCTCCTGGAATTTGTCCTTTACCATTATATATTGCAAGTTACCTCCCTCATGGTAGGATATGATGACCTTTTCAGAATTTTTATTTACCATCTTGAGATACCTCAGAAAGTCTGTAGAATCAAGCTGAACTTTAATATTAATAAAACAGACCTTAGCATTTGTAATCCATAATTTTATTTCAAGAAGTTGGCTTAAGAAATTCTAATACTTGTAGAAGTGAAACCTCTGAATATGTGGTTTTCTTTTCAGCCTTACAAAAGTGCACTATCTTAATTGCATTAATTTAGAATGGACACACAACACCACCCCCCACCCCTCAAAAAAAAAAACCCTGTTACTTTTATGTGGCAGTATTATGAAAGACAGAAACTACCTCAGCTTAAAGGGAGAGGAATTTAACTATAAATAAACCAGTTGTTTTCTCTTACTGAATTGACACAGTTTCTTTGAAATGTGGCATGCTGAGTGCTTTTTCAATAGTTTAATTGGATTTGTAAACTATGTTAATTCATTCTGTCCTAAAATACCTTTCTCTTCCATGGATTCTCTTTACAGACCATACAGAAAGGAAATACAAATTAAAGTAGTTTTGTTTTCTGCATCAGTAAAAATGATTTTGTGTGACAATCGATTTCCTTGTGCCTTTTTTCCTCGAAATGGAAACAATGTTCCAGACTCATTTCTCTGAAGTGTATAATGTGTTCTGCCTGTGTTACATTCACTATTGAAATGTGAGTGCCTGTAGGGGAAAGCAGAATATCAGAACTGAGATTACCTGAAAACAAAGCTCCAGAGAGAATTCTGCTTTCTGATTCTTGCTTGGTTTTGTTGTTGTATACAGGACCAGCCCTGGGTTTGCAAACCAGGATGTGTCTGTGTGTGCAAACATCAGCACCCACACCCTTGAGTAGTTTTGCACCTTTGCAGTGCAAGGTTCTCCCTCAGTGAAATCTGGGGAACCAAGAACATTCTACTCTGAGTAGAACTGGGAGTAATAGGGACATAATTTTGTTACTTTCTTCTGCTTTAAGACAAACCATCCATCAAGCAATTGTGAGCCAAGATGAGACCCATGTTTTAGAGTAACGAGGTGGTTTCTAAGTGAGATAGAAATGCCATTTTAACATAGGGAATAGGCTGTGGTTCCTTTGCCTGAGTCATTGACAATACAGTGAGTAACATGAAGGGATGTGGCATGTCAGAAACTGAAGAGCTGTAATAACAGTGTCCTGTCCTGTCTGTTGGTCTGAGTTACTCTGAGGAAATGCTCTGAATTGTCTCCTAAGGGAGACAATCAAGAAAACATTGGATTCATCATCATATTGTACATCCTGAGAAAGTTAGAAGTTTTGTGCTTCTGGAAGGTAACAGTTCTTAAACTGATGGATCTTTTCTTTTATGAGTACTAATCCAGCATCAAAATACCTCTAGATTAAGGGAAGTTGTTTATTCTTTGCAATGAAATGAGAATTGGACTCTCAGAATTCTCATTTTAATTAGCAGAAAACTTACAAAAATGATGTGGTTTATTCTTTGTATGGTTTTACAAGATAAGATTTTAATCATATGATTATCTTCCCTGAATGATAGTAAGTTGATTGCAATTTTTAGGTAGTGTGCAAAGACAGCAAAACTGCCAAGTTCAGGTGGGTATTGAGTGATAAGAGGGGTTTTATGGGTCCAAGTGCAGCCTCTCTGTGTGTTGTGTGCTCCACCAAGCTTCCAGTCATGTTAGCAGCCCTGCACTGGCTTCACTCCAGTTTGCCAGTGTCCAAAACTGGGCATAAGAGCCCAGCTGTGCTCTCACCAGGGCTGGGTGGGGAATTGTCACTGCCTCGGCCTTGCTGCTGACACAGCACGGGATGTGTCTGGCTTCTTTACTGCAAGGACAAGCTTTTGCCTCATGTCCAACTTGTGTCCCCTGTGACCTTCCCCTCCCACTGCCTTCATCCCTGCACTTCTCTGCAAAGCTGCTTGTTAGTCAGCCCAACCTCTCCTGCAGTGCTTTGTAGAGAATGTGCATCCAAAGTGCAAGAATTTGCACGTGATTTGTTTAAATTTCATGAGATTTCTGTCAGCACATATTTCCAGTCTGCCCAGCTCCCCTGAACAGCAGCCCTGCCCAGCAGCACACTGACTGCTCAGCCCATTGTGGCTGTGGGCCATTGTCCTGCTGAGGAATAAAGCTGGTAAATGGCCTCAGCCTCATCACTAACCCTGGGGAGGGCCACTTCTAACTTAATGCCAGCTGGACTTTGTACTGCTGATCCCAGCCCCTGAACTCGGGGGAAATCCTTGGACCATGTGATTTTTCATCCTGCTTTACAGACCATGTCTCTCGCTTCTGGCTGTACAAATACAGCAGGGTTGCCCTGACCTACAGGGGCTCAGATGGAATAACTGATTGTCCCTTACTATAAAAGCCTGGATTGACACTGAATTTACAAATTAACTCCTCCCTCTTTGAATGCTAAAACACAGGGAGATGTTCAAACCTTACTTTGTCTATGGCAGCTTTCTAGGAATTGCCTGGCACTTGAAGACTCAGAATGAAAGGTATGTGTGATCCCTGTAAAATGTGATTCTCACTGGAATCAGGGTTGCACTTTTGTGGAGCTGTGCTGCCCCTTAGGGATCCTTACAGGAAATTCTGCCTCTTGGAGTACTAGGGAAAAAGTAGAGGCTGCTGCAAATAGGTGCCATTTACTACAAAATTCCATACATTCACTGAGGGCTTAAGCAGTTAGCAGGACACTCCTCATACTGGCCACAGGAAGTGCTCCTGGATCCTGTGCATCTTTCTGTCAGCCTGACACTGGGCAAGCTTTGCACTTGACAAGTGACTTGTGTGAATGGGTTGACATAGCTCTGCTGCTGACTGTCATGGGGGAACCACAGCTGGAAATGAGGAGCTTTTACCTTTTGGAGGGAGTGTCAGGAAGGAACAGAATGTATTCTTGAAAATATTTAAATTTTTTTGCTATTTAATTTGAGCTATCTGTTAGAAATTGTCATTGTGGGCGGACATGTCAAAACAGAAAAATTGTAAAATGCCTCACAACACACAGGACTAATTTGCAAAGATGGTGCATTGACTCAGGAGTGTTTATCCTAATGTTTGGAAGAACAGTAGTAGATCCTGTGGAAGTGTAATGTGAAATCATGTTCTGTTACACCTTTTTCGTAGTGACTGCCATCTGGGCTTCTTAACTTGCTGTCACTGATGTTCTCTGCCTACTCTGCTATAGATTAATCACCCCAAACCTAATTTC
Source organism: Neodrepanis coruscans (assembly GCA_013400695.1). Classification (NCBI taxonomy): domain Eukaryota; kingdom Metazoa; phylum Chordata; class Aves; order Passeriformes; family Philepittidae; genus Neodrepanis; species Neodrepanis coruscans. Next base: position 1,739 of record VYZS01106123.1, on the reverse strand, counting down.
TCTTGTCTTCCTGACCTGATTTCTGTACCTATTACCACTTGTTCCTCTCCACTGAACCTGCATTCCCACCCATTTTTGCCCTAATGCTGCAAGTCACCATCTAATGCTTTCACTACTCCAAGGATTCTTTTAAGGACAGGACAAACTGTTGCAGCAAACCTGACAGACCTTTCAGATAACTTAAGAAATGGGATTTTTTTTTCCCTCTCATGTTTTCAATCCATTCTATGCAGTACTGTGCTTACAATAGAACAAATTGTCCGTTGTCTTGCCCTACTTATATATTTCTGTAATATTTGAACATTTACAGGTGCAAGTACATAAGAGAGACACTGTAGGGAAATTCCATTAACATTTTCTGAAATGTAATTTGTTTCCTATTAACCTAGGGGAAGAAATTAATGAAAATTTACTGTGTTAAGCTGAGAAATAAGTTTTCTGGAAATTAAGCATTTGAGTTTTTTATATATTTATTGAATATTTAGGACACCAGCCCACAGCTCTAGGCACTGGGGAATATATGAAAACACAAATTTCTGTATGTTAAATGTCTCCTGTCCAACTTGCAATTGATTTTTTTTTAAAGTTTACAAATTACCAAGAAATTGATAATGCACTGTGTGTCTGTTCTCTCCTGCCATAGCTAATTGCATGAAACTTGACACTTGAAACCCCTAAGCCCTGGCCAGAAGAAACTGAGTCTAATTGGTGTGAAATATGAGGATGCCCTCTCTTGGGACCTCTCTAGTGTACCAGATTTAGTGTGACATAGCAGGTTCTGTGCTGTGTGCTTACAGAGCCTTCTGCATCCCACAGGAGCTGGGCCATCATCTTCCTTGTCTCCAGCCTGCAGGGAATACTCTCCCTGCATTCCACATGTAGTCAAACTGTGTATATTGGGTTTTGTGTGTCAGGATCTCTGTGGCATCTTTGTCAAGCAGTGGCATAAGTATGTCAGTGATCACATAATCAATAAATGATGAGGAAAAAAATGACAAAGACACATTTTAAGGAAGGGCAGGAAAAAGCCCATATGTGTGTATGCACCTTGCTGAAGAAAACATTCTTTGCAGAATCAGAAACTTCTTTCTCTATTTCTCTGACAGAAACATGCCAATTTTGAGTATTCATGCTTATAGAATGGTAAGGCTCTAAGAAGCTGCACTATATATTATATGGAAAAGTAACCTTTTTTATTTGTTTTCGCTGTAGGACATGATCAAGTGTAGAGCTAAGACTGGAAAAAGAGTGGTCTTTGGGGCTTTTCAGGCTGATGTTGGTGGGCTAAACTGAGCTGTGTTGCTTTGTTTTGCCTGAATTCCTGCATGGCTTGCTAGAAATTAGATTGTTTCTTGTGTGTATATATGCATATACATAACATATAATTTAATCAGACTTATTAGCTCTTACAGCAGTGTCAGAG
>VYZS01106121.1:0-14828 GCA_013400695.1 Neodrepanis coruscans | reverse complement strand
GGAATAATTTAACTTTGCTGCCTTCTGTGTTATGCAGTATAGCCATTGAGTGGTATGTACATAACAAAAGCACTGGGATTTAGTGGTGCTATTCTTGTAACAGCTACTGGCTTTCTCCAATCTAAATTCGGTAGACAAAATGTTAAGTAACATTTTGCAGGAATCAACCAAAACTTGAGTGTCTGTGGAGAGACTTACCTTGTTTTAATTAAAGTCACTGGGGTTTGTCCTCACTGTATTAGAACCAGTCAATAAATAAATGTATGTTCATCAGATGTTGCTAATAAAGATTTTGTTTGCAAAAATAAATGAGATTTTCCACAAAGTACGTACTCTAGGAAATGCTGTCCACAAGCACTAGTCATGCTAAAAGAGACTAATAAGCAACAAGCTCTGACTTCTTACTGTAACTTTCTCTTTAATTTTTTTTTTCATCAATGACTTTCAAATGCACACATTTCTTTGATAAGAAAAATTCTGAAAAAGCATCAAGGTAACCTTGTAAAATAGTGTGCCTGCACTGACTCCTTAAATGTCATCCATCAAATGCCGGTAAAAGAAGTAGGAACATTCTGGTTGATGAACTTCCACAGAAAGTACCAACAAAAACAACAGTGAGAAGATGAAGGGAGGCACCCATTTGATATAGCCTTCTCTCCCCAGCTGATTGCTCTGTGTTCCATAACAGACTTATGTATCTTTACTGTTTCTCAAATAATCAAACACCTTGATATAACTGTCTAACCAAGGTATTACAAAGAAAGCCAAAAAGTCATTAATTGTAAGGAAGTTACAAGCTGTACTTGTCACATAGCACCATGACAATGGTCCCACCAGTTAGATGCTCTCAGGACACTTCTCTGACATGAGTATTTTTTTAATTTTAGAAACAAATGGACTCTGCTAGTGGAAGTAAGACTGCTGCCCTAATTCAAACCAAAACTGGGTCACTGCTGGATCTAAAAGAATATCCGAGTTGCCATTCAGGCCAAAAAACATAGCAGTGGTAGGATGCCAAGTACCCATGTTCTGGTATGTATTTTACTGGGCCCAGCCACCTAGGAGGTTTGATTTCAGCTTCCAGTTCTCTACTGGATTTTGACACTCCAGCCTCCGCCTGCAATGATTTTACAGTACATAAAGCCTTTCTTCTACATAGGTATGGTAAAACAGGAAACTGAGTCCAAAACAATACATTAACTTGTACAGACAGGCAGCAGAGGACTGAAACTGCTTCTAAAGCAACTATGTAAAGCAAAGCCTTCAATTGTATAGCAGCTTCTTAAAGTCAACCAAACTTTATAAACAGCTTGAAATAATTCTCAAATTCCTTCTACTAGACTAACTCTAAAGATAACAGTAATAAGGCCTTTTTCAACATAGTATCCGAGTTACATTGGATGGCACTCTCTCTAATAGTTTAAGAAACTGTTCAAATTGTGAATATTCCAAGCATTCTTGGCAGAAAAGACACAACGGATATAAAACTACAAGACATTCAAAGAAATTAATTTTATCACTGACCCTTGTAATTTATTCAGCAATCTATTTTATCTACACTAATGAAAACCTAGGTAGAAGTACTGATATGGGTATGATCACTCTAAATGAAAAAGTTAGAAAAATAAATGAAGCCCTTAGTTTTCTTATTAACTCAGACTAAATTCAAATAGACAGAGAGACAGACATATACACAGACATGACAGAATTAATGGTTTTGTTCCAAAGGAATAAAAGCTTCATCCCTGTATGATTGCTACTGCATACATATGTATTATCCAGCTAGTAGTTTTTACATAAAAAATAAGCCATTGTACATATCCTAAAAAACTTAAAACATGCTCAAGTCAGTAGGAGTATGCACAGTGGAATTTGTCCCGCAATTAGCATTATATTAGAGAAGGACCACCACCCACAGACTCCGCAGGCAATGGTATAACAAAGGAGATGGAACAACAAACACTGAATGTTTCTCGGCTTCAAAGAGATGTGAAATACACCTACGCTTTTTTGCAGTGAGTCACTTTTTACTTCTGAGATCAAAACACAACAGCTACTGAGCAGTTCATCTGAGAAAATATTCAGAACATCCCAAAACTTTCTGCTCTTTGTGGCAAATGTTGCATCCATGCTGTAGATTACTGTGCCTGGATACTCTTTCCTGTTCAAAATCTGAGTTATTATAACAATAATTGCTTTGGCATTTATGCAGAAAGTGCAACCATTGATATATCTGATGCTGTTCTAACAAATATAACAGATGACAAAAAATGGTAATAGACATAGAGCTCTTCTCATATGCCAAAGAGCTACATTCCTTTACTTATGTATCATTTTATTTGACATGCATAATATTTTTCTTCAAATAACATTAAAGTTTCCCACTTTGCTAGAAAAGTAACCAAACTTTTGACTGCATAGTAATTTCTGAGTTTTGACGGTATATTAACTAGTCCAGTTTACATACATTTTGATCCCCAGTTTTTATGAAACCCAAGTCATTCATTAAAAATCCACTAAATTAAATCTCTGTCTACATATACTTAACATGAAATAATCTATTAGTAAAATTTCTCCTAGTAGTTACAGCTGTCAATCCTAGTTATATTTTAATAGATAGCGGAACCTCTAATGCAGTTGACAAGTAAGTTTGTATAATGTATGTTGTCCCAGATACAAGTGGGTCAAAGATTTTGGACATTAAACCTGAAACACTGAAATTTTTCTGCCCTATAATTTTCATGAATGCCAAAAAAAGAGATTTAACTGATTAAATACCGTGACTTTGTGGCAACATCTGGTTCATTACTTCATTTATCAGAAATTACATGGATAGAGTTTTTAAATATTGTAACTTATGACATTCTGCTGGGCATCTCAAACAGCTTAAATGGAATTTAGTTCTCATGGATAAAGCCTTGACTCCTTGCACCTGGAATGCAACACAACTGCAATGGCATTTTGCAAGCTCTGAAATTTACCTTGTACCTTAATTCATCCTGCACCACGTTTCTTTGCAGCTCTATCCATTCTCTAGGATTTTACCTGTGGACTTTAAAAGTAGTCTCAGGCCTTTCCCAGCAGTAGTGCTGGGCACTGGAGTCATAGAAACCTGTGCATCACATATAGGCAGTATACAGAGACCTTCTGACAGCCTGAGCTTTGGAAGCAGGCTCTTCCATGCAAACTGAGAAACAGTTACTGATATATAATGACAGTTAGAGAGGCAAACAAAACTGACCTGATCTATCAAATGAATCATCAAATACAACTCTGCAGGTTTTCCCATTATTGAGGATGGTCTTAGCTGCACCAGGATCATAACTAGCAAACCATGGTAGTAGGGAGCTATCATAATGCACCTCTGTATTATTGATTTCAATTGGTGACTGATGGCGTCCTTTTGCAATTGGGTAATTTTTGTGCCACTGATCTGGTCCTAGAAAAAAAAGTACAGAGAATATATCATAGAAACCTTTTCCAGCTGGGAACGAATTATACTTGTGTTACAATAAATGCAAGCTTGGCTTTGCTCAGGTACAGAACACCAAATAAGTAGGTTAGTAATTGCTTGGTTGTTATTCATGCTCTGTCAAGAGTTTCACTGTACAAAAAGCAACCAGATTTTTCTAGCTGGAATAGTGGATACTTCAAGTCACTCAACTGAACCTAAAGTTTTCATAGCAACCTTAAGATTTATTAGGAGATTGACTATCAGGAGACTGACGATATACCAAAGGAAACTAGAGATGCATACTCCAAGTCCAGTAGTGTCTAGAAATATGATGGAATATAAACGAAACTATTCACATGTGGCACCATGTATTCATTTAGAGTGAAAAAAGACCACCAATTCCTGAACGAGCCAGGAATTTGTAACCTGAATTTAATTATCATCATGGTTTTATCAATAAGTTCATGAGAAATCTGACTGACCGAGGTAGACCTGTTCTTCCTATAGCATAAGAAAGTGCAAGAACAAGAGACCACCCAAGTCCCCAGCCTCTGCAAGCAGGAGTGACTGTGGCTGCACTGCACTCTTTCTGCATCAAAGCTAGCTTGAAGCCAGATTTTAATGCTTTGTCAAATTTTAAATTATGTTAACAATAGGAAAACGGACTTTATTTAACTAAGAGACCCTCTGCCATTGACCTCTCCTTCCACCAGCATCGCCTCTTCCACACCTGCGAGCGATAACCAGCCACGGCCACGCCACCTGCACAGCCCCGGGACCTCCCGGAGCCCGCATCCCCCCGTCACCCTCCCTCGGGATGCGGGGCCCACGTGTTGCCCGGGTTTTTTTCCCAGACCCGCGATGGAGCCGGGCCTGCCGGGGACCCGCGCTCACCGTTGTCGCTGTCGTAGCCCCAAGGGTAGTAGTTGGGATTGATCATGGTGCTGGTGTTGGTGCCGGTCCCCAGCCTCTGCCGGCGGCTCTGGCAGGACGGTGGCCTCGTCTCACGGCGGCTTTTTATAGACTCCCGCCAACTCCAGGCCTGCTGGCGGGCCGGCAGGGACCCGCGGTCCGGGGGCGGGGAGAGCCGCGCTGCCTCGCACCGCCCGCCCGGCGCCCACAGCCCGGCGCCGCTCCCCCGCTGACCGGGAGCCCGGGACACGGCTGGGAATACTCGGTGCGGGAAAAGGTGCCTGTCCCGGCGCCGAGGAAATGGCACGAGTGTCCAGTACTACGCACAGGCAATTTAGGAATAGTTTCCAAGTTCTAGTGAGATACGTATGGATACACGGACGGACAGACGGACATAAATCAGGAAGTTTAGCCTGGCTGGCTGCTGAAATTAAATGCACAGGTCGCAGGAGGGCTAGCCGGGCTTTTTATGGCTGTTTGTACAAGGTCTGTTTGCCTTGTTCAGGTTCAGAGACTCTGAGTCTCTCCACACAGATCGTGTTGGAGACGCGGTGCTGGAGCAGGCTCCCAGGGAAGCGGTCACAGCATCAAACTTGGAGGAGTTCAAGACTCCCAGGCACATGGTGAGACTCTTGGTGATGGTCCTGTGCAGGGCCAGGAGTTGGACTCGATGATCCTTGTGGATTTCTTCCAACTCAACATATTCTGTGATTCTGCTTCCTTCTGATTATGCGGCATAACCCTGATGCAGGTGTCAGCAGGGGGTGAGGCAATGAGTCCAATAGCTTCTGTGTGCAAACGGCTATGACAAGTTCACACCCTTCCCTATGAAATTCCCATGTATACGCTTGGGTTCCAGCGCTGCTCCCTGCTGTGTAGTCTCCCATTGCCTTCACAAACAGCTTCCCTGCAAAAATTCGGTGGTATTAATTGCCCAGCCTTTAAAAAGGTGCTGTTTCCTTTACTGCAAAGATTCTTGGAAACTGGAAGTCATTAAACCAGCTGTACATTCAGTTCCTGCCAGCTCCAGATAAAATCTTTATTATCAAATTAAGCACAGGATTTGTTTGTTTTGCTTCAGCTCTAATTCTTCTTTCATTTAACATGGTGTTATGCATCAGATTGCACTTAAAATTGTAAGCATACTTGATTAGTGTGCGTGTGTTCCTTATGTGACACAGAAATCAAGTGACTTCTAAAAATATTTGTTATTCTGACATAGGGAATTACCAGACAAGCTGTGGAAGAGAGAGATTAGCACCACTGATGTAAAATGGATGAGGGACTGACTAAGCAGAAGACAAGACTCTGGGCTGAAGGGCGAATTATTGCCATTTAAATTTTAGTAGACTTTCTGAATAAGAAGTGAGATTATTTTATTTGCTAGTAATGAAGTGCTGACAAAATTACTAGTTGCATAAAGAAAAATGCAAATAGTGTAGGTTAGAAGCATGGAATTAACATGCAGAAAAGTTCAGTATCCCTGAACGTGGTGTGAACTACAGTGGGTGAAATGTAGTACTAGAAAGTGCAACATGGTGGTCTTGAGTCATGTTCCTGGTTGATGTGTTTTTTCTGATATGAAGAGGAAGTGAAAGAGAAGGAGGAAGAGTGGGGTCTGTTGGTGATAACATACCAATAGGCATTACTAGACAGGAACTGCTCACAAAAAAACCCCACGAATGAACTGAGGACACATCACTAGTGCTGAAGAGACCCTGGTGTGACCTCCTCTGAGACAGGTTTGTCATTCTCATAAAGCTGAATTAGGATGAATTGGAACAGGTGCAGGGGAGACAAGGGAATTAAAGAGCCTCTTTTATAAGAGGTGACTATAAAAGCTTAATGTGCTTTGCATAGTGAACAAATGGTAAGATGGGAAGGGACAGCTGTCTGTATATATACACAACATTGGAGAGGTAAACACCAACAAATGATAAGAGTCACTGAAGCTGAAGAGCAGTATTAGCCAACGAACAATTTGAGGCAAGATAACAGATGAAGGTTTGGAACCACCCAAGGTATTCATTCCAGTGACTTTGCAATATTGAAAGTAGAGACATGAACAAGGTGCACAGGAGCTAGGTATTTATGCCAAACAAAGCATATGCTATTTCCCACTTCTTCCTCATTTTTCATTTCTATTTCCTGATATCATCTCACTACCATGACCCACAGCTAAACCTCTAGATCCGGAACATGTAACATGTAAAGCACCATAACTTAGATATAAAGCATCTACTTAAATGGACAAATTTGAGATTGTACCTTACTGTATGGGTAGGAAGACTCAGTAGAAATTTCTGCACTGAGCTTTCCAACACATAGCAATTTTCTAGAGTCAGTTTGTTCTGAACTCGTTGGCATTTAGATGAGTTAAAAGGGGCTGTGGAAGGAAGGAAATATCTTAGAAAAAGTTTTAGACACTTTAATTTAGACCTTTAATTCAAATAAGTTAATTCTGAGGGAAAAAAAGAATGTCCTCTGCTTTCACTGAGCTCTTTTTCTGTGGGACTTGAGGGTCATCAAGAGTACCAAATGAGACAGTAGGCTTCCTTCCAGCTTCTTCCATTCTGGTCTTCTTCCTTTTTCCAGATAGTGTACTTAATCCTTCCTTCTGGATTTTCCCCCTTTCCCAAAACCTGAGTATGCAGTGTCCATCAACAACTAACTCCAGATGAAATATGTATTCCCTTCGTTCTCAAAAGCCCTGTGTAGAATCACTTAAAAATACTGGTCTCCTCTTCCAGTGAAAGAAAGCCTTCAAATTCTTTGCTGTGATTTTCATTACTGAATGTTGCCTAAGTTTCCTGTACAAGATAAATGTTTTAAGAAAATATGCAGATGGCATAGAAAACAACAGTCAAAATTGAATTAGGTCTAAAGCAGAGGGTGTCTAAAAAGAGAAGGGAAGCAGGTCAAGAGCACTAGGAGTATCTCATAATTACAAAGCAGAAAAATGAGAGTTAGAAATAGGATTTCAGGATGGTGATTCATCCCATGCTCAAAAATCACTAGAACCTGGACATCCAACAAGTTTTGTTATCCTAATTTCTTGATGAGATACAGAAATTTATTTCTGTGTTGTAACTAATAAATCCACTGCTGACAGTGATAAAGTCAGATTTATAAAAAAAAAAATTAAAATAAAATGTAAGACAGGCTTAGTCTCTAATTTAAAATTGATTTACAGAATAATAGTTGAGTTCAAAGACGAAAAGCATTCAAGAAGTGAGATTAAAATGTACCAGACAGCATCTCTCTGTGAAAAAATAAGCCAGAGAATTCTATAAACTTGCTGGTTAGATAACAATTACACTGTTACTGTAAGCACTACCTAGATGGCATTATGTGCTGCAATGTGTTTGTTCAAGAGTGAAGCAATCTGCTCATGTATGCTCTGGCACTGAGGTTTAGAACAGTAAGAATTTGACCTCATTCCTTCATAAAAGCAAAATCTAAACACGTCTGCTGTGAAAATCCCACAATTTAGTGTGTTCTGTTCACTTATGTGTAGTTTATATTTATATTTAGTTTGCATTGACCTTTAACTGTAAGTCTGAAGTGAAAAGACTAGGCAAATGTTAAACAGGTGATTAAGTTTACCAGGATAATTTTGTAAAGCTTATACATACCATTTATTCTCAATCTTTTGTACAAAGTCATCTGATAAAATTCTTAGTCTTAAGATCCAAACACATGCAAGTGTGACTGGAAGAGAAAGCCACACTCTTTGTAAACTTAAATAGCAGTCCTCCTTCCCAGTCTAAAATGCCCCAGCTCTCACTCTTTCTCTGACCTTATTCACTGTAGCATGTCTATCAGAAGACATTTATGGTTCATATGTCTTTAAATATTCTATGAAATGGTTTAGATATAAGAAGAACTTGAGCACTTTTAGAATTATGGTCCAGATTCTGCACCTTACGTACCATTTTAGAGGGACTGAAATATTTCAGAACTTAGGTAGTTCTGCAATACAGCTAGTGAGAGGGAAAGTTCTAGGAGGGAAAGTGCAGTATGAATCTGCATTCCTTACATATCATGGAGATTTGTCCAACAAAAGCATCTTCTGTGTCTATAAACTAAAACTCTGAGGAACACATTGGGAGGATAGACCTGCAATTGTGAGGACCCGTCAGCCAAAGCCTTGATGCTACTGATGGTGATGGAGACAAAGATACAAAAATGACTTCCAGAAATAGATAAGAGGTTGTGTTTGCTCATGTTTCATAACTCACTTCCAGAGAGTGGAGGAGGTTGCTATTTCTAGCAACCCTGACATAGTGATTCCCTACAAATGACTCTATTTAGGCTTTGCTCAAGGGACCAGGAATTAGTGCAAGATTCTGGACTGATTAGCAAACTATCACCTTTCTATATTGTGTCTATACTTCATGATTATTCATTTCTCCTTACAGATACATAAGACAAAAGATAGTTAACCTAAGAGCATGTAGTCTCATTTTTAACAAGTACAAGAATAATTCCTGTTCAAAGAGGAAAAGGCACATGGTTGGCCAAGAGATTTGGTTTGGGCAGTTATATTTACCTCTCATACATATGCTTGGACTTTACACTTCAGATAGATAGTTTTCCACATAATATTAATCATCATTAAAACTAGGGCTTTGTCAGTGAGGGTGGAGGAGTATTTTGAAGCTTATTCTGAATTTATGTACAAGGCATGGAAAAATTTGCTTTAAAAAAAGGCCATTAATTCAAATCAGATTGGTGCCTTCATCAGTCTAAGAATGACTATATTTCTCTGTAGCATTATTGTGTTGTCATTCCTGAATTTAGACATGTGCATTTTGAAAATCTGTCAAGTCAGAATGTATAAATTTTACTTTGCTTACAAGTATAAAGGTAAATTTATTCTTTCAGGTTATTTGTGTATTTCACAGAAATCTCAGCAAATATGATGCTTTCAGCTCTAGCTACAGAAATCCCACATACTGACATTTTACTGAGAAAATGAGAAAGAAGGTCTGTCACTAGCAAGCCACATAGAGGGCCAAATAATAGAGCCAGTGAACAAGACTTTTAATATATAACCATAATTATACAGAATGTAATTGCCAGCCACCTTCTTTTGTAACAAAAGAGTAAAGTTTAGGAAAGTTCTGTGGTAGTTTTGTAATTTCTGTTATGGAGTCTACAAAGAATCAGCTCCTGCTGCTTAGGTTATTACAGGATTCTCATCCAAAGAATCTTGTTCCTTGCATGTGTGGGGTTTTTTTCTTTTAGAATGAAGTGAAGAAAGAAATATAGTGATTGAGAAAGTCCACTATTAAACCAGAAAAATTCCTTCTTCCATTACAAGGCAGATCAGTAGTAATTGCAAGTAAGATCTGACTTATTTTTCTTCACATGCTGCCACTTATATAGCATATTCCAGCCCCAGTTTTGGCTTATTCATACAAACACTGATACAAACTATGTCATTAATTCAAGCATTTTATCCCAGACAATATTTTTTTCCTTTTACCTTTGCCTGTTTGTCCTCTTACTACATTGTTTGAGAACAAGGCAATGAAAAAGCATGGCTCTGAGTTGCTGAGCCTCTGCCAGAAGGTTGTGCTCACTAAGGCCATGCTTTCTTCTCTAAAGTTATACCAATATTTGTAACAGTGAATTGCTTTCGCAAGGAATTGAGAATGCCAACTCACCCTTTCACATCTGTGTCACCTTCAAAATAAACTTTTAATATAGTATTTACAAAATGGAACAGACAGTAGAAGGAACAGAGATCTGTGGGAAAATTGTCCAACNNNNAAAATATTGCTTCTGACAGTGATATGATCTTTTAAGGGAGTGAATGAAACACTGCTTTTCAAAAGGATGTAGTCAGAAAGTGACATCTTAGCCTTGAATCTGTACATAAAAAGCACCAAAAGGGGATAAAATCCCAGTATAGTTAGCTCCTACTGAACTAGTGATCAGTGGCACTGCTACTGTAGGCATGTTATGCAATAAATCTGGAAAATGTGCATATGCAATAGAATAAAAATATGAGGGAAATGTTGTGCTGACAAATGCGAGGCATTTTAGTACATGCTACTTGATATATATATGCTTGCCCAAAACTACTCTAGAAAGATTTAACCTCAGAACTGCAGCATATTTCAAAAATGTGTTGGGATCAGCATCACATAAGTTGGACAAGTGTTATGACATCACCTTGATGACATTTCTCTCTGCTTGGAAGTAATGTGATAACGATGGAATGGGCAGCACCATAACACTCCAGCAACTTAAATACCTCGGCAGTGTTCTGCAGATCAAATAAACAGACAGTTGGTCACACCAGTTAATATTGTTCTGCCCAACTATAAACTGAGTGTCTTTCCTATTCCCAATTAGGCATATTTACTGATAAATCACTGAGTGATTTATTGGCTGAGCAGGAAAAAAGAAGATGGAATAAAGGGAAGAAGAGGGATATGAAGCCTCTATTGTATCACAGGGGAGAATAGCCTAGACAAAGGGACATATGGAGATCTTGCTGTAAGGAGAATGAGAGCTGAACATGGTAAAGACATTACTGAGGCAGATATGAATTCCTGAAGCAGGCAGAAAAGAGAAATGAGGCTGAATGGGAAAGAACAGCAGTGAAGAAAAAGATGGAAAAAAAATTGTGGCACAAGAANAAATTGTCCAACCTATCTGTAGAACTTGAAAATCAGCTAGTTACATCCAGAAGAGGATTTGGCTGAAGAAATACTAAGAAGACAATATTCTCTTATTTGTCATTTCATTATTATGACTCAACACAGTGGTGTATTGATTATAAAATACAGATAAAAATAATGTCTTAAGAATTTAATATTTTTTATTCAANAAAACACAAAAGCCAATGCAAGGTCAATAAATATGTCTCATAAAAACAGTGACTCATTGGCACAATCCCCCAGTATACACAGATCCCCATCCTTGAAATTTTGTATATCCATGATCAAAAAGAGACAAGTCAAAGAGATAAAGTTAATTTAGATTAAATTTATTCAGATCCTATGAACAAGCTTTGATCCACTAGAGTATCGATTATTGTTCTGAAGTGAAATTTCACTTTCCTTATCCCAGCAGAACTTTAATGACCTGAACAGTGGCATAAAATATATGCTCAGCAAGTTCGAGGATGAAATCACAAACTGCTATCCAGATAAGCCCAGACAGGCTGAAGAAATGGACTGACAGGAGCCTGAAACAGTTCAACAAATACAGTGCAAGGTCCTGCACTTGGGGAGAAAAAAGCCCCATTCACTAAGATGGGCTGGGACTCAATGGTCAGCAGGGACCTTTGTACAAAAAAATGTGGAAATCCTGATGGAGAACAAATGAAGCATGAAGTCAGTGATGTGCCCTTGCTGTGATGCACACTGAGCTGCACTAAGAAGAGTGCAACCACCAGATTGAGGAATGATAATTTCCTTCTTCAGCACTCATACAGAAGGTTCTGGAGTCCAATTTTGAGCCTGCTATTGCAAGAAAGACATTGAGTAAGTGCTGCAAGTACAGTTGGGGGCCAGCAAGACAGTGGCCTGAGGCATCACAGGCAAGGAGAAGCAGAGTGCTCTGGATTTGTTCAGTTAGAAGAGCAATCTAACTTGTGCCTGTTTTAACTCTCCTTCACCACAATGCCAAACTGCAGAACTATTGCACCATGTTCCAGAACAGTTTTGGAATGATTGTTTTTTGCTTAGTGCAAATATTAGTATAATATACCTTCTATGTTAATAAGGAATTTGTGGAAAATTATACAACAAAAAAGAAGCTGCAGAAAGTACCATGTTGTTTTGTAGCTGACTCCACATAGCATGACTGGCAGTGTGCAGAAGACATTCACATGCTGCTTTTCATTGAGCATGCCATAGTTGGTGTGACATGTCATAGCCAAAAAGCCAGTTTGTCATATGCCTTCTCCTTCGCTGAAATTCATGCCAGACTATGGAAAACATGGTAGGCATGAATGGAAACCTATCAACAGTCAGACCTTTGTCTGCCAAAATAAGAAAAATGACATAGTGAGTAAAATTGTGTTGGTATTATGTCACAATCCCCATTTTTTTCCCACAGTTTCTATTGCCAAGGAGCTGATACTTAAAGACTAAGAGTAGGTAGCTCTATAAAATAATTTTCTGCCAGAAATTACTCTGTTGCTACTTATCTACAAAATCCCAGAGCTGCAATGGTGTACTCTCCTCCACCACTTACGTTATTTAGAAGTCCACATGGACAGAAGTTTATACTGAAACAAGAAGAAAATGCAAATTTTGTTAGTATCAGTAATTTTTAGGTAAAGGTTTTCATGTGTGGCTAAACTAGAAAAAATATCTCAAGTAAATATATCTAGGTGAATGTTAAAAATGTGTTGGCACTCTTGGCTGGAATGCAGGTTAAACGTTCAGCATGTGTTTCCATCTACCCACTTTGCAATGCATGCAGCTACAACACATAATTGTGGGCTCATTTGGATACTTTCTAAATGCCACCCGGGCATTTCTGTCAACTGCATTGTTTTGCCTGCTGCCTTTCAATTCCTTTCAAAGCCCTGAAAAATAATTGTTTAAGCATGCTTACACACACAAACACCCATGTTTAATTGTCAGAGCCAAGAGGATTACTTCACTGGATGTACAGCAGTTTAGATTGAAGAACTGAAATATGATCAAGAAATGTATTACTAGATGGGCAGGGACCATATGAGGTTCAGGATAACAGCTTGTACCTTTGGTATAATGGAGATGGTAGCACAAGATAAACCAGAAACATGCATTTCTCATTTTGCGTTATCCGCAAAAGGCTACCTGGTGCTTATCAAATGGGTCAACCAGATGGCTGTGTAGTGCAGGGAACTCATAAAGAATTCCAGGAAGTTTTGGCAACTTTGTCATCAAGTACATATAGACAGAGAAACATGAGGAGGAACCATGTCCACAGCAGGACCTAACACTGTGGATACTTAACACTGAGCCACAGATTATTTTGGAAACATAAAAGGGGTTTCTGGATTGTGTCCAGTCTAATTGTGCATATGGAGCTGGATTTAACTTCTGTTATTGTGAACACTGTGCCATTTCCTTCTTCAGATACAACCAAGAGCGTTTTCCAAGTGCAGTTATTTTCATGCTTTAAGTGTCTATACAGTGATGGAAAAAATACAACAAGATTGTAAATTCCAGTAAGCACTAACAAGATAGATGGATTATACAGAGATTTCCAGTGACAAGACACAGACTGGAAAGCAAATGCAGGTAATACTGCCTTGTGTCCTCTCCATCTGGGCTGTTTGGCGAAACTCCACATCCTGCTTTAAGATGATGTGAATGTTCTTACATATTCCCTTCACCAGTTCAAACTTGGGAAGCTTGACATTTTTATGGATCAGACAGACCAGAAGATAGGAAAAAGAGAAGTTCAACAGCTTGTCTTCTTCTGGCTGGCTGTAACCTTGCATTGCTATGATGCTTATTTACTGGTCACAAATAATTCCCTATGCATGCATCTATTCCCTGAATTCCCTTGTTAAGATATACATTCATGAAGTCTATCCAGTCAACAAATTTTAGAACATATCTTTTATTCAACAGCTCAGTCATGGTAACTGGATCCTATGCCCTGTGATATCATGATACAAATGCAAGTAATGGATCCATTGTTTGACTTGAAGTTTTATGGTTCTGTACGTAGTGGTGCCTAGATGCTATTGTGAAGTTGTTCCAGGCAGATCTTTTCTGAATTATGGGACTTGATTTCCTAATTAAAGACATTTCAATACAGTGAGGAAAAAAACCAAACCAAACCCACAAACAAAAAAAGAGAGAGCTCTAACCTAGTGTCACTTTTTGTTCAGCATTTAGAGCAAGCAGATACCAGAAACTTATTTAAAAATGGCAAACACTTCAGTCTGATCCTGTAACATGGGAACATTGTGCTTTCATCGTGGATGACAGAGAGTAACTAGGACTGCCAAGCTCAACAAAGTAGCATAAGGAGCAGATTTTTTTCAGGTTTCCAAAAATGAGTATGGAATGGTAATGCTTACTTTTATTGAATTTAACGAATACATTTTTAATTGTTTGATACTAGTAAGTATTATCCATTAGAAGATCAAATTGATTGGAATATAAAACAGAAGGAAAACCTCACTGTAACCCAGATCATATCTCTGGATAGAAGGTCATAATCAGAATCCAGCAAGAAGTTGCTTTTGTAGAGAACTGCCAGGCAGCTCTCTGCACTAGACCTTTACTCCCCATCACCTCTAAGAGGAGGAGGAGATACCTATGTACACAGCAAACATGAATTTTGGTTTTTAAGGTTATGGGAAGAACATGTAGAAATTCAGGCTGGGAATGTTCACAATATTTTATGGGACTTCTTACAGTGGCATTGATATAGTCTGATGGTGGACACCATATAAGAACATAATTATTTTTACTGTTCATAGAATCACAGA
>VYZS01106110.1:13437-30460 GCA_013400695.1 Neodrepanis coruscans | reverse complement strand
CTCAGTGTAAATACTCAGAATCAGTTTTCTCTTTCAGATGAGACAAAGAACATAAAGCAAATAGACTTGGAGGGGGGGAGGATCAATTATGTACCTAGTCAAAATGTTATGTATCACAAAGTGAAGGCAGACCTGATGAACCCTCAGATGGCCCAGTGTATTTTCTAGTTATGTTTAAATACATAATAATAAAGATACACAGTGTATCTCTTAACTACATTTCAAAATTGTGAGCAATACATAACAAGAAAACCAAATAAACAGCATTTAGTTCAAAGAAATTTAGACAACTGTAACACATTACAGTAAAATGGACCATTACAAATTACAGTGTCTAGATAACACAAACATTTCAAACATAGTACAAAGAGAGTAATCTAGGAGCACACTCCCTAGAATTACTCTGAATGTTTTTGGCATTCAATGCATGCAAATGATAACGTGTACGCTTCTACATCAGACTCCTGTTCAGCATGATTGTGCAGAACATTTTTAGAAAACCAGATCTCTGCAGAGAAAAGAGAGCGTGAAAAAAGCAGAGTATGAGATACATTGCAAGTAATCAAGTTAGTAACATTGAAAAGCTACCATCATTTGTCTTCAAATGGAAGACACAAACTACAAAACAGTACCAGTACTTGAACCTACTAAGTCAACATCATTTTCTAGCAACTCTGCTTTTAAGAAATAATTTATCTGCATAGCTCCATAATCTCCAGTAAGGCATATGCTCTTTTTCACACAACATTAAAACCTCTGGAAAACATTAGTCACTGGAATAGAAGAATGTGTTTGTCTGTAACAAAAAAATCCAAGCACTCCATTCCAGTCTTTCTACTTAAAATACAATATATGGCATATGATTCAGCATACGTGGGGTAGTGTGGGTACATGCCAGCAACCCACTTACACAGCAAGTAATAAAAAGCTTTTTAATGGTTTTGAACACCATTAAAATAAAGGGGCTACACCTCCAAAAGCAGCTATTCAAACTGCTGGACTTCCATCACAGAAGGGAAAGTGGGTGCCTCAGATGTGATTCACTACACAATATTACACAGCAGACACCTTTACTTGGCAAAAGGAAGTTCTACATGGAAAGCTGCTGCTTAAATCCTGTTGCTTTCCAGAGCCTGGCCACATCCTCAGAGATGCTGCAAGCAGGAAGCACAGTGCTATGGGCACTGCATAAAAGGCTACTGCATGAAGGAGGATCATAACCTGTGTCTTCTACTCTTCTCCCTCTACAGAATTTTTAATGCAGGGGGTTTCTGCATAAAATCCAATCCTGCAGATAAATGCACTCCAAACAAGCCACAAGTATCAGGGTTATGAGAACATACAAGTGATAATTTATGGTTTAAGCTTGAAGGAGGGACCTGTCACTGGATCTAAATCCCTGAAGAGCGTGACTGCCAAAAACACAAACTTTAACAGGTTTAGATGGAAATTTCTGTGATGACGCCCTTTAACTTCGGACTTTAAAACATGTTTTGAGAAAAATTACAATAAGGAATAAAACCAGCATGAATTAGAAAAAGAAGGGCCACAGAAGTGGAAAGAACCTAGTGCTTAAGTCTTCAGCCAGCACTGACCAGAGAGGGTCTGATATGGACTTATGGCTGTACCTCCCTACATCATTTGTCAAGATAACCATTCTTCCAAGAAATTCACATTCAGCCACAATGACTCAGTACTTCTATGTGGTTCAGATTCTCACATGATGTTTAAAGAAGAGTAGGTTTCTCTGCCTGCAGCCCTTGCAATTGAAGTAAGTCCATTCATGACGAAGTTCCTACTTCAGGTTAGTAACACATAGTACCTCCAGTATTGATTGAGGCTGTGACTCATCCCTCAGTAGACAGCATTAAAGTAGTTTTCTTCCTTAACAATTGAGGGGAAGATAGTTTATAGTCCCAGCTTCCTAGGAACACAAGGCTTCTAATTCAAAACCGTACCATGAATTCTCAGTAGTTTCCACTTCACTTACTTCAACATCATCCACATTATGGGTCTTCCTTGATCTACTTCTTACTTACTCCTCCACTATTTTATAACAGCAAGAATCCAGAGGAGGTTTGGCTAAGATGGCAAAGCTGAAATAGAACATAATTCCTAGTATTTCTGAAAGTGATACTCATTCAACAGGAAATAGGAACAGCATTGGCATGGGACAAAAGACCAAAAGACATGCAAGCAAAAGACATGGCAATGCCAAGCTTAGTAAATATAAACACACCTGGAGAATTGATTTTATTACAATCAAAACTGTGAATGGCATCCTGTTTCATACTGTCTTTACCTTATGATTGTGAAATGTAATGGTGCTACTAATGTTGCCTCTCTGAGGCGTGGCGACCTGGTTCAGGAATGGCNAGAATTTCCTGGGAGAACCATAAATTGGCTCACCAAGAAGATAACACCACTTCGGAGACAATTAAGATGGGCTTAAACCAGGTTTTTTTGGAAAGTTTAAAAGTTCAGAGAGGATGAGGATGGATTCTTCGCACCCACGACCCCCAAAAAGCAATAAAAGACCCTCTACCCAAATTCCAGATGGGAGGAGAAAAGGGATGTACCTATGTAAATAATTTCCCTCCTACCTCAAAGAAATTGTAATAATCCCGCCTGTTTTTGTGACAATTTTGTTATAAAAACTGGACCTATCCAAAGATCCTTTGCGCCTCTGACCTGGATGCTGCCGGGTCATGTGCCCAGCGGGCTGTTTGCCTTTGTCTTATAATAAACTGCATTAAAAACTGTAATATTTGTGGGCTCGTTTCTCACATGATGCATTTCAAGTAGAGCTTGGAGGATCCAGAATAAAGTGCACATTTGTATTTTCAAACAGGTTTTGAAAAGATAATACTAAAAACAGCTATCAGTGCACTTTTCCAATTTAGAGCTGATTCTTCGCCAAAGCAAAAGGACATCATTTATTGTTCAGGAATTAAACTGATTGTTCCTATGCAATATTGCTCAAACATTTTAGAACTTCTGCATTCTTTCTTTTTCAAAGTTCTAGATTTTCCTGCTTCTACATCAGAGGGCTGATGGAACCAATCAAATTTACTGCAACAAATACAACATTCACCTCAAGTCTGCAAAAATATCTATCGTATAAGAATGGCAACAGCCTGGTATTCACACACTGGTTTTCACCATTTCAGACTCACCTTTTTTCAGCAAACATGTAAAGCTTGCTATGTTTGCTTTGAATGATTTTAGTAACTTCATTAAACTTAAGCTCTTAGGGTGACATCTGAACAGATTGTAAAAATCCAACGCAATAAACCAAAATCCCACTTACTCTCTTCATATACAAGTCAAATTAAAGAATTATAAGAATATTCAAAAAAAGGTATAGTCTAAGTGACAACTGGAATCATCAATACTTACTTGTCACAGGAGCTGTTGCAGGCTAAATCATGGAAACAAGCTGAATATTATTTGGATCCTTTTATCTTTTTTTAAACTTCTTTAGAAAAGTTATTAAGATTTATATTGTACCTCAGCATGTACAATTTTCATTTTATCCTAAGTGCACTAGTGAGTAGAGTGACACATTCATGACACAGTAAAGGAGAATCAGGAAGTCAGAGACGGCTGAGAAAACAAGCCATTTTGAGAAATTAGACAGTTTCTCAAAATAGCCTCTGTTATAAATAAATTGTAAATTCGATCTCCACTGTGAACATTCTTACCTGTAAGGTGTTTAGAAGAGTTTGCATCACATAAGTCTTTCCACTAGATGTATGTCCATAGATAAAGATGGATGGAAAACTAAACTGCTGACGCTGGGGGAAAAAAAAAATTGTTGCTGTTTCAATTCTTTGTCTTCTTCATTCAACAGATAAAAGACTTATCAATGAAGCTTCCCTTCAAGAGAAAAGTTATCTTTTAAATTGAGGCATTAAGTATAAAATACAGCAATTATTATGGAACTAAAAGAACCAAAGTTCTATGTTCCATCTTCATTAAAATGCTGGGAGGATAATTCAGAATCAAGTATCACACATCAGCCAGAGAAACTGCTGTAACAAACACAGAGAGAAAAGCAGTGCGCTTCTAACTTACATTAGTTACCTGAAACGAAATCTTGGAAAGCACAAATTGCAAGCCATACATTACCCTTAACTCCTGCAAACTGCTTTTCATTAGCACCAAACAGAAAAGAATTAAAGTGGTGGAGGAGGTGGCAAAGGAGCTGTCTCTTCTCTCACAAGGCAATATTTAATGTAAGACATCTAGCTAGTGAATGGTCCCAATGATGTATATTTCATGTAATTTTTTTTAGGTGCAAGAAAAATATTTTTTTTTGGTTTCATTTTGAACAGGTACATATTTTTGTGACTCTCATTTCTAATAATCTTCTATACTGACTTAAAAATAAAAACAAAAATAAAATGGACACTTTTTATGAAAGCAAATCATATTCAATTAATCAAAGATGAAGCCACTCCTGTGCAAGATATGCAGATACTTTAACCTGCATACTTATCAAGAATTTAGGTACCTATTTTTAAGAAAAGTCGTTGCTATTATATTTGTAATATATATATAACTTGAACATTGTAATTTGATGGTTTTATTATCCATAATTAAAGGCAGAACCAGAAACAGACACTAATTTCCATTATGTAAACTGAATGTAAATAGACATATCAAATGCTTTTAAGTTTGAAGATAAAAACCCCCATTACCTTTCACCAGTTTTGTGAAGCAATGGCAGAATCAATTAACAAGCCAGTGATTTCTGCATCTTACGACCAGCCATAGACCTACTAAGATTCAGCCCAACTTAATGTACATGGAATTAAGGCACTCAGACTAACAGATCAAAACCAAGCAGAATTTCTACACTGACAGTGAAAAAAAAGTATCCCAGAACTTTGGACCAAAGAGGAAGAGACTCACTCCCTGGTACTAACTGGCAAATATGGACACAGTCACGGCAAAATCAGGCTTGAGAGAGAGCAAGGCACAAATAACTGTTTGACTGGGTCCCTCCAGCTGCAAGACAGCTTTGAACCTTCCCAACTACCAGAATCTAACTGCCAAACACCACTGTTAAACATGAGCAACAACAAATAAAACCATAACAAAGAGAAAAATTTGTTCACAGTGGAATCACAAAACACCCTTAAATTTCTGTCCTCCCCTCTCAGACAGCAGGAGGTCTTTGTTCTGTTCAAACATACAGTACAAAAAGCACTACCTCTCCAAATATTGACAGCAACATGGACACCTGGGACTCTCGACAAGGCACCAGACTTTCCAAGTGGAGCAGTGCAGCTGCTGGGTATGCTGGGTGTTCAAGACTAGGCATTTTCATATTCCTGCAGTCAGTCACCTAAACATGCACCTCCCTTCTCAGGCTCAGAGGCCAGAAATAAAGTGATCTGGAAAATAAAAAATTTTCATTACCATTTGCCTTCATATGCATAAAAAGAAAATGAACAGGAACTGATATAAAATCTAAACAGGCTTTCAGGTCAGGATAATGGTATAATAATGATAAACTTAAAAGACTTCAGCAGAATCGAACTTAACTATGTAAGGCATTACACTGACATTTTCACACCAGACAGAACCCAAAAAATCTCAAATAAAAAGGGAAAAGCACACAGGATACCAGCAAATCAATGTAACGAGGAATTGTCATAGTTTAGTTAACTGGAGAAATACAAATTTAGTTCTGGATTTATATACATTGAAAAGTATCAAGGGAATGAAATGAGCAAAGTAGATTAGTCACAGAACATCAGCTCCCTGAACAGCCAATAAACTAGGATTTACAAGTAACAGGGAAGAGGCAGGGCATGAGGAAAGATGACAAAATAATAGCTCTTTGGCTGCTAGAAGAACATTTACTCCAGCTTAAAAGTAGCAGAGGCATATGAAGAAGACCCAGGTGATGGTAAAGACTGAAAATACTCCTTAAAAAAAGTAGGAGCCCAAACCAGTTTCACAAAACTCTAATTACATTTTACTTTTTAGATGAGGAAAAACAAAGGTCCTGATTGTCAAAACACTGGGAAGGCTGGATTTTAGTGACTGAATATAGAACAACACCTCAGCCAAAGATGCTACTTTGTCTGTACTTTTACTGTTCTACTTCTACTGTACTTGTGCTGGAAAGAAGGTACATCTGTCTGGGGCGATACAGACAACATACAGAGAGAGAACTGAAGTAACCTTAACAGCTGGATTCTGACTCTGTCAAACCTGGCAATCAAAAAGAAAACAGAAATTTCACTAAGGCAGTAAAGGTGTCTCCTCAGCTGACAGAAATAATAAACAAAGCATCCAAACACTTCTAAATATTAGTATTTACAGCCAAATGTTTTATCCTGGGTTAAGTACAACACCACAGGAAAAAGGAGTAGGTCAGCAGAATGAGATCAGAAATATTATGGGAAATGGAAAACACACTGTTGTGAAGGAAAAGAGAAATAGTGGGTTGTATAACAGGAGATCTAGTGGGGTACAAGGAGGCTCATATGTATTTATGGAAATACTATCATAGAGTTCCCTTTGGGGCCAATCTCAGTTAAGAATTTCCACAAACACTTTTGAAGAAAGATTTTTTCCTTTATTTTTACACTTTGCCTTCAGTGCTTTCTGAAGTAAAAGTTGGGATTGTAGAATCATCAACAGAAAAATAAGCAGAGTTAATGAGGAAAAAAAAGTATCTCTGATAATAGAAGTAATGCCAGGATAATGAAAATCAGTACTTTGAATTACACCCGATTTGTAAGTAATCACAACACACCTATCAATGACTACAGCTAGGTATCAAGTGTTTTTCAAGTTACTGCAGACGTACAAGTTTATTTGTAAGTCAATCACATATAAAATATAGGAAAACAAAGTAATGCTGCTATCAGAGAAAAAAAACCAACAAAATCATGTATCTTATCAAATTATTTCCCATACAGACAGTCACACAAACAGCCCTGGCCCATTTTATCAGATCAGCTTTGAACGGGTCCGTGCATCTGTCCACTGTATCTATTCAGACCTCTATTCAAAATGGAACGAAGACACAAAAAATTAGGCAGTTTGCTTAATGCTGCTCTCTAAAAAATGAGGCAGGAATATCAAGGCTGAAAAGAAATTCCGACAGGAGCCTCTAAAATGAAGGACAAACAAGGTGGGGGCAAAGAGTCCTAGAAAAGGCTGAAAAACTTGTGTAAATTGAAGGACAAAAGACAGCTCTTTTCCTCCACAGGAACAGGGCTCGACTCTGTGTCCTGAATGAATATGAAGCCATAAAGTAGCTCAGTTTTCCCCCCCAGAGCCCAACAGGCCCGGGGAAGCTCAACTCGCCTGCTGATCCCAGCCCCGGGCCAGCCCCGTCTGCTCCTCACACCCCGCACAAAACTCACACGAAACACACTTCGGCCACTGGGGGAAAACCTGCTTCTCTCCTCAGCACCCCAGCCTTTATTTCCAACGGGATCCCAATCCCAGAGCTCAAAAGAGAAAGGGTGTTTGGAGCAACAGGCTTACAAAACAATGAACTGAGGCTGAATGGCAATGACAACACAAGGAGCAGTATCAGTCAAAGCCCGAATTCAGGATGTCCCTGCCCAGGGAAACCTGTACATGTGGCTCCAGCCCGATCAAAAGGTTTAAAAAGCATTTTAGAGCTGAGACCAAGTAAGGATGCAAAGGGCCCAAGTTCCACTTCATAGCTGGATTTCATGACTTAGGGGGGCTTCTCTCAGCTCACTGGCCCTAAATACCTACACTAAGCACCCTTTCTGTACTTCAGCACGAAATACGACAGAAGCTCAGCGACTATTACGGTTCCACGGCCCCGCCGTGTCCCGGCTGAGGCTGAGGGGGCAGCGCCGCCACCGTGCGGGGCACGGGCTCCCTCGGCCGCGCGTGCGGAGCCGCCCCCGGCCCAGGGGGCGGCTCAGCCCGCGGCGAGTCTCACTCACACACCGATGCTCACCGGGAAAGCAACAGCAGGAGCAGGACGAACCTGGATCCTTCCCCTCTTCCCTCCCGTCCCGGCTCCGCTCACCCGCCTCCTCACGCGCTCGCGCNTGTGAGGAGAGTCCGGGGGGTGTCCACCGGGAATGTCCCCCGGGATAACGGGTTTTATCCCACAGGGAGAACCCCGAGGGGGCCGTCTGGGAGACCTAGAGATGGGGCAGGGTCTTGTCCCACAGGGAGAGCCGTGAGGGTGTTGCAGAATATGTCAAATCGTCCTAAAAAAGGGTGTTACTTGATGTTTGTACGGTTTCAAGCCTAATGGACAAGAAGTGAGATTGAATCTGTGAAACAGCGGCTAACGAGCTCCGGGGTGACGGCGAGGTGATAGAAAGACAGATTACCTGTCAGTAGAATTGCCTTGTTAAGGTTTAGGGTTTGACATGTGTCAGTGACCTCAGACCAAGCAGGAGGTTATCAGAATTTGGAGAGAAGGATGTACCGCTGATAGTGGGCACAAAGAAGGCAGAATTTATGGGCCGCAAGGACATTTGGCAGAACTCCCGAGATAAGGAAAAAACCTAATAAAGACAGCTCAGCAATTGTGCTGATATCAGCTCCCACGGGGTAAAAGGCAATTCTGGCAGGGGCAGATCACAGACCCACCGACCATCGGCTCAAGAAAGTCACCAACCCAAAAGAAGAAAAAGATGTGGACTAATTGGCATTGGAAGCGAGAGAATCATGAACCAAGAGAAGATAGATTAATAATTAATAAGAGAACTCTGTAACTTGTAGCGAATGAACACTTAAGTCCTTTGTTTGCTAAAATGTATAAATAGAAAAAGGTTTTGAAAGTTGGAGTGCTTGATTTGTGGAAAACCACTGAGAACCCAGACTCATGCAACTCTGAAATAAATAATCAATGTCTCTCCTGAATGTGTAATTATTGGTTTACTGCACACCAGGTAACGAATCTGATTTTTGTGACAATGGGAGCCCCTCTGGGAGCAGGGTCTGTCCAAGAGCCCCAGAGATTGGGCAGGATCTTATCCTACACGGAGAGCACATGACTCTGGATACAGGTGTGTGAGCCACCAGGTAGAAGCTGCTTGGCAGCAATGAATCAGGGAGAGGAGGGTGTTGGGGTTCAGGAGGGGTGCTGGTGTCGAGGAACCCGGGGCTTAGAGTCAGAAGATGTGTATGTGGCTGTGGAATTTGTTAGTTTATCTCCAGCCACCTCTGCAGGCCCACAGACAGGTATGTGCTGGTGGTGGACAGTTGAGGGTCAACTTCAAGGTGCATCCTGTGAGGGGGCAGTGGTGTCTGCCCCTGGAGGAGGCGTGCACACCTGGAAAATAATGGTATAAATAGTGTCGAGACTAACAGAAAATTATCACAAAACTGTGCAAGTAACTTCCATACGTTAATACAGAACATCGCTTAAAGCCAGGGCATAGAAGCCTCTGCTTCAGCCAAGCTTTGCAGAGCACTCTGAAAATGCAAAATGATACATTCAAATTAAAGTTAAAGTTATATTATGCATAAATATTTCATATTGTATTGGATAAATGTGACAACTCCATGCTGGGTTATGAAAGTCACAGAGATAAACTCCTTCCATGTTCTAAGCTGGGTGAAATGCTAAATAAGTAAATAAGGCTTGTAGGAATCAATCATGGTTTATCTTCAGCAGTCAGGTTTTTTGGATAGATAGATAGATAGATAGATATAGATATAGATTAGATATAGATATAGATAGATATATACATATACATGTGCATGCACAATCATCATAGCTTGGCCTGAAGAGTAGTTCAAATTTTTAGATACACATTGTAAATTAATGGACCAAACAAACCTGAATGGAATTAGAGAAAGAGAAGCAAAAAAAAATGCAATTGGTTCTGATATATGGTTATCCATACCAGCGTGTGTACAGTCTTTTTATAAAATGGCCTGTTATTTATGTCAGCTTTGACAAAGCATAATAATAACCTGACATTATCTTTACTTCTACTGGATTTGCATATATGAGCAGAAGCTGTAGTATTATTAATTTAGTCCACTTCTTTACTTGTATAAAAATCTTGATTTGGAACGACAGACATGTCTCAAAGTGTTGTATCAAGGTGTATGCTTCCCGACAGAGTGAAATACTTTTTTTTCTACCTCTTAAAACCATGGAATCTGTAGGGACAGATTCCTCTGCATACAGGTAGGCCATGTTTCAGAAACAAACCCAAATACAATAGCTGAAAGAAATCTCAGTAAGTCGAGATTTGTACAGCCTATGTGGAGGCTGAAATGAAATACTTTGGAAGAAGTTCCTAGTGATGTTCAGAATTTGCATCTTCTATGGATTACTACTGAGCAAATCTGAAATTTGCCTTTGAGTTGAACAAGAATCCTAAAATGGGGTGTCAGTCTTTAAATATGTAGTTTTCACTTCAATGATTATGTCAGAGAATTGATGGTTCAGCCTGTAGTCCCTCCCAAGGTCACTTCCACACAACATAAATCCATATTACCTCATAGAGGAGCGTGTCACTCTCCCTGTTGCATCCCCACTTCCAGCCATTTTCTGGTCCTATGATGTGGGTACTTATAAAGAAAGATTGTTGAGGAGGGAACCAGTCCAGCTGAAATCAAACCAAAAGATAGTTACTTCAGTAATAGCAGCCTTGCCTCCAAAAGCCTGTTTATTAACTGAGTGGGACCACCGTTACTGTCTCATTTAGTTTCTTGTCTAGAACTCAAACAAAATACCCAGTAATAATTCTGTTTATGAATCCAATGTGATACCATTATTATCATTAGATAATACTCAAAAAATTATTTCTGTATAGATTTAATAATTGAAAATTATAAAGAATATTGCTATTGATTGAAATGATGGTAATATAATGCTGTTTTCCCAGGACTGACCTGAAGTAAGTAACACAGAGTCCTGGACTCTTAAATCTGCAAATGAAAAGCTGTTACAGAAGACTGCTGAACAGTTCTATCCAGTTACTCAGGCCTATCAGTGTCCATCCATTCCTACAGAAAGTCTTTGCTTCACAGTAAAACTGCTTAAATTTAACAAGTGTGACTTTTTAATTTTCATTCAAGAAGCCAAAACTCTTTACTAGCAGTTGCTAAAGATAGAATTCATATCTGAGTATATAACTGATTATGTGTAGCCTAATAAATTTCAGTTTACATCTTTTATCGACCACAATTTTCATTGATGTTGTTACTCAATATACATTTCTGTGGAACTTTATGTTGTTCCTTAATTTGTATTAAGTTGTCACATGCCTTTTTATCTTATTCTGACTATGAGTTGCTTAGATACTAAATATATTCAAACTGAGAAAGCAAACAGTAAGTTGAGTTTTGAAACCTGCGTATGACAGAGGAGGAGATAGTCCTTTCTCACTGTATTTAGGGTCAGATATTTTATATTAATACTTTTTTTGTTTGTGAAATGTATTTTCAGTACAGGTAGTGATTAATTTTCATTTAAGTTTTCTTATCCATAGTTCCAGTTCAGCAACAAACTTAAATATAGAATATGCACTCATTTCAGTCAAATCACTGGGATTCCTCATTTCTTAAACTTGTGTTCAAGTGAATCACAGGATTATGTTCTTTAATTTATATATGTTGTTCTATATATATAGATAAAACCATGTGTAGAATACATACATATTTATCTAGGTTCTGTATGTATGTAGAACTATATAGAGAGAATTGTATATATATATAAAATATATGCAGTATTGTTTTTATTTCTCTCAGTCTTTCCAAGATACATTTTACCAGAGATGCTATTGTGCAGGATGCTACTGAGACCACACCTGGACTATTTTTTACCAGTCTCTTTCTATTCCAAAAAGTCAATTCAGGCTGACAGAGGTGCAGAAAAGGGCTCTGACAAAAAGCAGGAAGAAATTATTTCTATTGAAAGCACCACTGAGACGGTTTAAGAAATGACTGCCACCACATTTCCTGCCTTGTGAGGTGATACAGCTCTTCCAGCAGAGCAAGTGGAAAGAATAGTGTCATTATCTACCTTTACACAAATCACTCATTTAACTTAAATTCCCAGATAAGAATTATTTAAAATATATAGTGTTTGACTTTTCTTCATAGTGGATGAAAAGGTCTCAAGTGGTCTATTGTGCACGCAGTGGTAGAGATACAAACCTTATATATTGAAGGAGGAAGAATACCTGCAGTAACTTTTAAAATAGTTTCAGCATTACCTGCTAACAGCTGGCTGACACATCCTAAGGAAGTGTGGGATTTGAGCCTTGCTGAAGAATAGACACAAAGGGGTGAAGAGATGTTTACCTAAACACCAATATTGTAACAGATCAAATAAATATTTTAAGTACAATAGGGAGGAACACTAAAATACAGTAGTTAAATACAGTAAAAAAGCAAACTCCCTAACGTTTATCCAGATGGAAACCTGCCATTCCAATCTGTATCATTTTGCATATTTGTTATTAAAAAAATGCATAATTAAATAAATACTAAACAAACATTCGAAGAGTGAAAATATGATGGACCAGATAACTTTGGTGTCTATCTGAAGTACACCTACTATGCTGCAGGCTATTCTGGGGAGAGTNNAAATGGGTGATGGAGCAGTTTGAACATATTTTAAAAGCACATCAGAAACCTAACAATTAATACTTAATGTTACTTGAAGTCATACAGACGTATATAAATCTCTGTGCAAGCCCACATTGCACTTATAACTGCAAGAAGTTATTAGGTACCTTCAGGGCATGAGCTCCTCTCCTCATTCTCCTTATACTGAAACAAGGAAGATCAGGGGTGATTCGGCTGTGTAACAGCAGATTTGAGTGAAAGCACTCTGAGTTACATCAGGAGAAATAGTCCCTGGAGACAGTTATGTGGGCTATGGATTGCAGGAATGCAATATATTACCTTCACATCTTCTGTCTCCTAGACAGTGTCAGTGGCAAGGGGGACCTTGTACAGCTTGCAGGAAGCAGAGGTTCTTTTCCACTGACACTTGGCAGCAGAATCAGAAACTGAGGATCTGATCCATAACTTCTCATTAAGTTTGCTAAAGATAGACAAAGATAGATGTTTAACAATCTAATTGTTAGTGATTATAATCACCAACAGTGGATTTTCAAGAAATTAGTACTAATTAAGCTCTCATTTATAACTCATTAATATGAAAACCAGTAATTTTATGGATTAAATACTCCCATAGTATCTAATGCTGAGGATTTGCAGATGGAAATATATGATGAACCATCTAGAATTTGAGATCTCAAAATGAGATTTGATAAAAATATCACCATAGGCAATTACTGCTAAATTTCAGCTGGTTGCTCAGACAAATCTGTTGCACAGTATCATAACAGTTTACTTATAATTTAGGCCTCAAGGGAAGCAATCTATTAAAGGTGAAGGATAGAAAATGTGCCAGTAAAGGAATTCAATTCATACTGGAGATACCTTAATTTTTAGTTACTTTTCCGTTAATTCTAGGCACTGTTTATTTCTCAAATTATTTTTCTGGGAAAATTATGTCCTACCACCAACATCCTCAGTTAAATCAGTGTATTAACTAGTATGCTTATTTCTCTAAGAAGGTATGTAAAAGATTGCAGCAACCTACGTATTCCTCACAGAGAACATTTTGCCAAGGATGCATCATTTTGCACATGAAACTGCTGGGTTTTGATAGGTTACTTTATATCTTTATAAATCAGGAGGTCAAGGGAGAAGAATGTCATTATAGATACATAACCTAAACCTTTTATTTATCATTATATATTCAGATTATTAAAGTCATACCAAGGTATGCCATTTCTAGCTGAGGTTACTTCTATCTGGAAATTCTTGGTTTGCTTGCCTAAATGCCTGAACATAGGCTGAATTATTTAGGGATCTGAGTTTGGACTTAATGAATTTCCATAACTGGTATTTGCGTCTGTGCTGTAGAAAAATGAACTTTTGTTTTTGAAACTACATCTGACATATAATTGACTTATCATTCCTCTTTCAGAATTCAGTAAAAAGCGAAGGTTTTATGGCATGCTTGACATATCCATAAAAATGGGATGATGTAACCGGTCAATGTGATGCAACTCGGCCCACATCACTGCTTCCTGGTACAGGAAAAATGACAGAGTGATGTGTTATGTACAAAGGCAGGGTTTGTAAGCTGTTTTGGTGGGGCTCTGTGCTCAGCCAAAACATTGACCTACAGCCAGGCAAAATTCTGTTTAACAGTGACAATTTATTTTTCTGTTGTAGATCAGTATTTTAATTCTCCCTGTCATTCAACCCAATGAAGCACTGTCTCCGGTGTTAATCAAAGGCAATTATTATGCTATCTGTGTTTATACTATAAGCATATGTGTAGATACATGTATGGGTATGTATACAAGTATGTATGTATTAAAAGTGTNATTGCTGTTTCATAGTCACAGCAATATAATTCCTGAGGGATTTTTTTTTGGATAGCTTCCAGTAAATTAGGAAAGCTAGATCTCCCCACTTTTTTATGAATGTAGAATTGAAAATTAATTCAATATTTAAAAAGAAAATCAATAAAATATTGAGTCTGCCGGAGAAAGGAGCAACTGAGTTATCACATTTATGGACTAAAATATCACGCTTTTAATCTGGAAAAGTAAAAAAATCAGCTAAATTTCACCCTGGTCAGATAGACTACTTACTGAGACTAATAAGAAATCCTATCTACTTCTCAGCTTGAACTTTTCCTTCAATTAATTTTCCATGACGATGTAGCTGTCCCAGTCTTATACCAACCTCTCCGCAAAATAAATTTGGCATTTAGTTAAGTGCAGAGGAGAAANGATGTTTAACAATCTAATTGTTAGTGATTATAATCACCAACAGTGGATTTTCAAGAAATTAGTACTAATTAAGCTCTCATTTATAACTCATTAATATGAAAACCAGTAATTTTATGGATTAAATACTCCCATAGTATCTAATGCTGAGGATTTGCAGATGGAAATATATGATGAACCATCTAGAATTTGAGATCTCAAAATGAGATTTGATAAAAATATCACCATAGGCAATTACTGCTAAATTTCAGCTGGTTGCTCAGACAAATCTGTTGCACAGTATCATAACAGTTTACTTATAATTTAGGCCTCAAGGGAAGCAATCTATTAAAGGTGAAGGATAGAAAATGTGCCAGTAAAGGAATTCAATTCATACTGGAGATACCTTAATTTTTAGTTACTTTTCCGTTAATTCTAGGCACTGTTTATTTCTCAAATTATTTTTCTGGGAAAATTATGTCCTACCACCAACATCCTCAGTTAAATCAGTGTATTAACTAGAATGCTTATTTCTCTAAGAAGGTATGTAAAAGATTGCAGCAACCTACGTATTCCTCACAGAGAACATTTTGCCAAGGATGCATCATTTTGCACATGAAACTGCTGGGTTTTGATAGGTTACTTTATATCTTTATAAATCAGGAGGTCAAGGGAGAAGAATGTCATTATAGATACATAACCTAAACCTTTTATTTATCATTATATATTCAGATTATTAAAGTCATACCAAGGTATGCCATTTCTAGCTGAGGTTACTTCTATCTGGAAATTCTTGGTTTGCTTGCCTAAATGCCTGAACATAGGCTGAATTATTTAGGGATCTGAGTTTGGACTTAATGAATTTCCATAACTGGTATTTGCGTCTGTGCTGTAGAAAAATGAACTTTTGTTTTTGAAACTACATCTGACATATAATTGACGTATCATTCCTCTTTCAGAATTCAGTAAAAAGCGAAGGTTTTATGGCATGCTTGACATATCCATAAAAATGGGATGATGTAACCGGTCAATGTGATGCAACTCGGCCCACATCACTGCTTCCTGGTACAGGAAAAATGACAGAGTGATGTGTTATGTACAAAGGCAGGGTTTGTAAGCTGTTTTGGTGGGGCTCTGTGCTCAGCCAAAACATTGACCTACAGCCAGGCAAAATTCTGTTTAACAGTGAAAATTTATTTTTCTGTTGTAGATCAGTATTTTAATTCTCCCTGTCATTCAACCCAATGAAGCACTGTCTCCGGTGTTAATCAAAGGCAATTATTATGCTATCTGTGTTTATACTATAAGCATATGTGTAGATACATGTATGGGTATGTATACAAGTATGTATGTATTAAAAGTGTGTTAAAAGAAACCATTCTGCCCATTAATGCTTGCTATAGTACAAGGTATTAAAATAGGGCACTGGCATTTCTCAAAAATGTGTCTGGTAAAAATATTTTGCTTCAAAAGGACTTGCCAGTCTCTCACTTCTAAGATGTGACATGGAAAAAGTTGTAGCTACTCAGTGCACTGACAGCAGGTAAGCCACCCAGATTAACAAGAAATTAGCCCAAACTAAACATGTATGTCCAGGTTGGGAGAGTAGCTAATGACTAATGTTTCTATATATGCATTTCTGATATGCAAAATCTGTAATCCAGTTTTCTCATCTGAACCAAAATCATGGCATCTGGTCTACTCCAATCCAGATACATGCAACTCTGTGCTGGGGCAAGGTAAGGGCTGCACAACATTGACTGAAATGTGGTTTTAACCAGAGTATCCCCATGGGCAGTGTACACAGCCCCTCTGCTAGAGACTCCTCAACTCCTTCAGTAATTCCATCATTAATCCTATGTCAACTGCATTCCCTCAATTGTAGGCTTAAAAAGGAACTTTCTAAATTCTGTGTGAATTGAAGTAAACCTGAACTTTTCAACTATATTAAACAACCCTTAGTGCCAAGAAGTAACTCACACTGCACTTANTGTCAAATGAAAGCAATTAACCAGTAAGACTAACAGTGATAATGTATTTATCTCCCCTTTTCTAATTTACTATGTCAACAAAAAGGTGTCTGTTTGTTAAGTGATAAGCAAAGGAAAGCAAGATAGTTTTGGGTGGTAGATCTTTCATTGCATTTATCACCACTGTGTTGTGGTTTCTTTCAACTGCAGTAAAAAATACATGATTTGGAGAGAAAAGCTGTACAAACCTTGGTAGATACAGATATTTTT
>VYZS01106107.1:14628-25126 GCA_013400695.1 Neodrepanis coruscans | reverse complement strand
GCCCCCAGCTACAATAAGGTAAGTAAATCAGAGACAAAAATTTCCCAGTGATTAATTCTTATTTTCCATTAATCATTAAGAAAATATCTGCAGCATATTTCAGGAGATCCCAAAACTAAAGACAATACTTTAGATAGATAACCCATAATGTCTCACAATATTTTCCTTGTAAAAGCTGCCTCCCTCATATAGACATTTGGTGATAAATGATGTGTTACTTTTCATGCTTCACTACTGAGAAAA
Source organism: Neodrepanis coruscans (assembly GCA_013400695.1). Taxonomy (NCBI): domain Eukaryota; kingdom Metazoa; phylum Chordata; class Aves; order Passeriformes; family Philepittidae; genus Neodrepanis; species Neodrepanis coruscans. The sequence goes on along the minus strand of VYZS01106107.1, from coordinate 24,883 downwards.
ATGTAAAAACAAGCCCTGGTAAAAAACTGAGTCCTTTTACTTTTGTAAATTGCTTCCCTCTAGTTAAAAGCATCAAACTCCCTGCTCCAGAGAACATTTATTTGCAGTTGGATTGTCTGTGTGGTTCCCAAGTATGTTCTCACTCTGAGGAGGGACTGATTTCATCAGGTATCATGTAGGTACAGGGCTACTGATGAATTGTTATCTAAGTACCAAAAATATCATAATGTTGTTGTAGCACACATATATATAGCACTGAATACAATACGTAGACCATGTGCAAATATGATGCCTTAAATCCAAAAGTCATACAAGCACCTGATGTGAACCCAGGTTAACTAAATTAACAGTGGCTCCCAGTGCTGCAAGTCTGTCTGCTGCCAACGCCATCATTCTTACTACTTCTTTCCTCAGATGTGGTTGAACAGAATCGCTTTCCACAGCCACCCATTCCTTAAGATCCTGCATAGGAATAAAAATGATGAAAAAAAGATGACCCAGAATGTTGTGTTGTTTTGCCCTTAACATCAGAAATCTCACATTGGAAGGTGGTTTCCTTTCTGTATCATCATATCAAGGTCATGGATGCTCTAAGGTTTCAGAATAGAGTGTATTTCAGAATAGATTTTTGCCATGGTTGAAATTCCTGATTTTCCAAACAGGGAGGGTGCTCACACTTAGGTATTCATGTTGTCAATCATGAGTTTAAAATCCAGTGAAAGAAGAGGTAGATGCTGACTAGTTTGCATTGTAGAAGTTGCATTATGTACAAATTACCTTGGTGATCCTTGTGAGGATTCAAAAGTGCTCATAGCTTTAAAGCATAACTAATACTGACTGGACTAATTATGTTTCTCCCTTTTCACAGGGGGCTGACAAAAATGAAAGCACAGACCAGTATGGGACTCCTCTCCTTTTCAAGAGCAAACCTACAAAAATTAGATCTGATGTAAAGCAAGACAGCGAGAATCCTATCTGGCTTGCATCTTTCATGCCGGGTGCATTTTGGCTTAGTGGAGTCTCTCTTTGCATGCACTCAAAGGATGCCCACAACCATCTCATTTGTGGAAGTCCATGCAAATCCCTCTTTCACCACGAGCATCCCCAGCACAGTCCATCTCCTTTGCTGCCTTTCATTGTGAAGTACGTGTCACAGTCTTGATGCCAGACCTGGAACCCTGCTCATTACCTTAGTGGCAAATACTTCTTTGGCATGTAGAGCACAGGCCCCTGGGGCACCAGCTCTGCTCTCATAATTTCATCACAATATAATCCCTACCTCAATGAAATCACTTTGATGTGCATCAATATACTGGAAGATTTCCATCTCCAGTGATGAAGAGGATGAGGAGGACATTACTGCCTTAGAGAGCAGCAGAGAGCTGAGATGGACGCTATCTGAAAGTTAAGGATAAAATTCAACGTTACCAGTATCTTGCAGTATACACTTCTTTTCGGTACTAGAAAGCATAGACAATTACAAAGCACTGGGCCTATTTAATTCTCATTTAATCTCTTCAAGCCAGAAGAAAGCGTACTTGAAATATTTTATCACATAACCTTGAATTGACTCACAAAATAACCAAAAATAACCGAATAGTCAGCAGCTTTACATTATCTGCTTTAAAAGTAAATTAGGGGAAACATTTTCTAAAGAAACACTTGTTGCCGTTTTCACATGCACAAACCTCAAATTATATGTTCTGGGAAGTCTTGCAAACACCAGGAGCCTACAGGACTCATCTTTCTTTTTTTTTCTTTTCAAGAATCATAGAATAGTGTTTGAAGGGACCCACAAGGATCATTGAATCCAACTTCTGACCTGCAAACTCTAAGAATCCCACCATGTGTCCAAGAGCATTGTCCAAATGCTTCTTGAACTCTGTCAGGCTTGGTGCTGGGACCACTTCCCTGGGGAGCCTGTTCCAGTGCCCAACCACCCTCTGGGTAAAGAACTTTTTCCCCATATCTTATCTAAACCTCCCCTGACACAACTTCAGGCCACACCCTTGGGTCTTGTCACTGGTCACCACAGAGAAGAAATCAGTGCCTGCCCCTCCCCTCTTTGCCTCACAAGGAAGTTGTAACTCTGATGAGATCTCCCCTCAGTCTCCTCTTCTCCAGGCTGAAAAGATCAAGTGACCTCAGCCGCTCCTCATAGGACTTCTCCTCAAGGCCCTTCACCATCTTCATTGCCATCTTTTGGACGCTCTCTAATAGCTTAATATCTTTCTTATATTGTGATACCCAAAACTGCTACAATATTCAAGGTGAGGCTGCACCAGTGCAGAGTAGATGAGGACAATTCCCTCCCTCAACCAGCTGGCAGTGCTGTGCCTCATGTACCCCAGGATGTGGTTGGCCCTCTTGGCTGCCAGAAGAAAGGTGAAAAATGCATTCACTGACACACATTGCATATTTTACATGAAAAAGGGAGAACAAGTCTGACACTGGAGAGTATTAGACAACCAACACCTTTTGTGGTTGAATGAGAACACTGTCAATACTGAAACCTCTCTGCCATCTTGCTTTTGACATGATAAAGAAAGATTTTAGAAACTGTAAGATTTTAAAGTGTGTTTTTCCTCATTCCTGCAGTTTTCCCTTCATGTTTTCTAGAAGTTCTTGCTAATTCTTGAATTAGCAGAAGAACAATTGCATGGCTAGATACTTGGTTGGGCTAAATTCAGAATAGCTGCTGTATTGGGCTGTGACATGATGGACTCCAAGGTCAAAACCCAAAAGTTTTATTCTAAAAATACTCTATACTAGTAACAAAATGCGTAGTTGCAAGTCCATCCATAATTCCTTAACTTTGATGCATTGCTAAGGTGATAGGCTATGGTAATATTAATAATTTCAATTACATTTTTCTGACAGAGAAGAAAGATTGAAAACCCAAGCATGATGAACAAGATGAGAGAAACTCTTCATTTTGGCCAGAGATCCTGGCTGTATGAAGGATGAGCCCCATTCTCCAACACTCCCACAGAAGCAAGGTTGCAAGATTTACTTTACTTTCTGAAGTAAAGCTTTAAGGAGGCCTGTGACAGTAGATGTAATCCCCAGTGTCCAGTTCCTGACATCTCTTGACACTGGAAACACTGCACTGGAAAAGACCAAATTTTGCAGGAGAGTGAAGATGCAAAGCACTGCTATGGAGATGATTTGTTAACTGAGAAAAGACAATCCAAATTTGAGTTTGATTTTTAGAATGGAGAAATTAAATGTAGGCATATTATTTAAATGTGGATTTTTTTAAAAAATACTAATACATGCTGAGGAAAAAAAACCAAACCTTAAGTGATAATTGAAATATGATTTTCTTCTCACCCTGTTTCCTCCATAAAAAGGTAAACCCCACCTCCAAGAGGTGGCTGTAATCAATTCCCTTCAGATTTTTTCATCGCCAGTCATAGCAGTAACAACTTGGCCTAAAGCAAAAGGGATTATTACAGGAGAATTCGAAGCAAGACTGCAAAAAAATCAGGACATTTCTGAAGGGACAAAGCAGCTTCTGAGATTTAGCAACAAAGATGTGGTGGAAAATGAGGTTTTGATAGCTTTGGCTATAGTCATTTTTGGATGGAGCTTCTGCAGGGTAAGGCTTAGCAACAGGAGTTCTGCAATATGCACCCAAACTTAAACACCCCAGTCTTGTTATTTCTTCCAGCCTTGGACTGTGCAAGTGGCTGCAAATATTTAGCAACTGAAGTCCATTTTACATAGGACAATATGAAGTAGAAGCGTGAGCACAGACATAGTCAGGAGGACATCCCAGGCTGCACAAGGTGGAGAAGAGAAAATTGGGAGTCCCGAACTGGGATGGTGCCTGATGAACTGAGTTTCCCTGACTCAGAGAGGATGCTGGCACTTGCTGGTGGTGCTGGCTGGTGACAGGGGCAGCACCTGCCATGGGAATTTTTGGTGGCAATCGCCATGGTTGCCTTGTGGTAGATCCTGGAGAGGGGAGGGCTGTGCCCTGGTCCCATGTAACACCAAGGCAGGCTGCCGACCAATAGAAAAGCAGCGCGTACGAGAAGAAAACCCCCAAAAAATTTGAGAACAGGACAGACATGGAAGTCCTGGCCCCTTTTCAGCTCGGCTCCCTGTCAGCTCCCCTTTCGGCTCCCGGCTCTCGGCTCCACTCCTTCGCCCTCTCAGCTCTCTCTCTCCCTCAGCCCGGGCAGCAGCGTGGCTGGACCAACAGCGAAGGAAGTGCAGTGCTGAGGACCACGCAGTTTCAAGCAGTGGTACCTCTTTCCCTTGGGGTACACCAGGGTTTCCTTTCATTCTCTTTATTTTTCAGCAGCTCCAGAGTGGGGACCCTGTTGCATCACCTTCTTCCATGAGGCAACATTCCCTCCTTTGCTTCCACAGCCCAGCAGCCTGTCCAGAGCAGCAGAGGGATTACTTCTCTTGCATATTATTGTCGGGTTTTTGTAATTAAAAGATTATGTGTTATTGCTTCTCTATGACATCTCTCGTCAATTGGTAACGCCCTCTACTGTCCAAACCAGGACAGTTAAGTAAAAGCCAAGCACGGAGGCCGTTTGTGTTGTTTGCTTCTCTTTTTGTCGCTGTGTGCCTTTGGAGGGCCAGGCAATGGCTCTGTTTGTGTGATGTTGCTCAGTCTCACTTTAGCCAGCAGTGGGTCCCAAGAGACCAAAGTTATCTTCACACTGGCCCTTTTGACAGATATAGTGTATTCCACCTGTGAGCTGGGTCCCCCAGAGGGGAGCTGGATCATGCATGGGCTGAAGAGAAGATGGGACCCCGATGGCTGCATTTGTGAGATGCTCCAAAAAAGTGCAAGCACCACACCTCCATAAAAGAGTGATAGGAACAGACATTGTACTTTACAGTCATACATTCAAAAATGGGATGGAACCTAGTTTTGTCATGGGCATTGTAAACAGCCAGATCAAGAGATAATAGCCATGTGAGGATTTTAAGCAGATGTTCATCTAGAGAGACTTCAGGCCCACCATCTTCATTTTCCACAAAGCCTGCTGGATGCTTGTTTCACATATATTTCATTTTCTACCTTGCCATTTCTAAACCTCAATTTGAAAAACATTTGCAGCAGAGGCCGCTGAATGCACCCTCGTTTAACCTTACAGTAGAAAACTAGACATGTTTCTCTAGGTTCATTTATGTACAAAATAGACCTTTTGGTTATGCCATATATGAACAAAGGGGATCATAGCACAAGTCAGAATATGGTTGCTAGAGTAACCAAGCTCATGCAATGGATTTAAATATCAGTGACTCCATCTGATATGATTTTCCCTCTTTCTAATCAAATATTCAATTTTGCTGAATTCTAGCATGCATCTCCATTCTAAAAAGAATAAGTATATACATAAATATAATTGACACCTTATGGTGACTTGAAAAAACACGTACCTTTTAATGTCAGAATCACAAAAGGTCTGCTTATGGAGGGGATGTGTGGTGTGGTGATAGTATCTTTCTCTTTTTATCTCGGTTACATGCAAATGACCTGGAAAGATGCAGACAAAAGACTTATGTCTTCATCATGTTTCATTAGCATTTAGCTGCTTAAGAAAATGAAACAAGGAAGCTAAAATGCTGTGAAGGAAAAGAAAACCCAACAAACAAGTAAAATATCCTAAGGATATTTGACAGTGTTCTGTGATATTTTTGAAAAAAAAAATAAGAAAAGCCTTTAGAATATCACAAAACTAGTTTCTTTCATAAACAAAAATAAGGATGAACAGTGGCAAAATTTGGAAAATGTATACAAGGAGATACTTACAGATTAATGGAGTGCAGAAAATATTAGTAATTCAAACAAGAAATGAGGAAGCAGATATATTTTTGTGCGCTTGAGGGAGGGAGGGGAGTAGCTGCTGGAACTTCATGTTAATGCACTGCCAATACGCAGACAATGCTGCTCAAAAGTGTTTGGATTGCAACTGGAAGAGCTTGTGTGGAAAGGAGTCAGTTTAATAAAGCTGTAGAAAGATTTCAGGTAAGGCTAAAAAGGTTCAGTGTTACAAGGAGGGAAAAATGATTTGAAAGTATGATAAAGCCAGGAGAGGGGGAGAGAATATCAAACGAAGACTTCAGTGTTCAATTTCAAGTGTATTTTATTTGATGTCATTTTAAGGAGCAGTTGACACTTTATAGAAAACCGTAGTATGCCTATTTTTAGAAACAATGCATGGGAGTCAGTTGTGCACTTTCTCTTCCTTTGTGCCTTAGTAGTAAGAACATTTTGTGTCTCACTTCCTCCCATCTCATTAAGCACTGTTAAAAGACAACTCAGTGTTCTTACGCAGTGACTTAACAGGGAATCCAGTTTGATTCTTTAACTAGGATAACTTTCTGATAATATATCAACTAAACTTTACAAACATTTGAGGAGCAGCTCCCAAAGGAGGGTTTTGATGCCCTCCTTGTTGCTCCTGAAGCATGGGCTTCATGTGCTTTGCTTTCTGCCATGCAGCATTTCAGATGTGTACAGGGAGAATTGAGAATTGAATGTTCTGCAACCAACACAGAGAAAAACAAAGTCAGAACTCACCTAGTTTGCAAGAACATAAAGAACATTTTACATGAAAAGAGACAGAGATGTTTATGGCAGAAGAAACTAATTTACTGAATCAACATTGGACTCCATTGAATGGAATATTCCCCCTAAGCAATCACCATGAAGGAAGAGAACTGAAATAATGGGGTTATTTAACTTCCTTTAACGACGTAAGTAAATAAGTAGCATATCAATTTCCACAGGGAAAAAAGCAATCAAGCCTCAGGCACCTTTCCAGTTGACTAGGTGAGACCCTTGGAGGAGAAGGATAACTCTTTATGCAGCAGTTCTCAAGCCCAACCCTGATCACAGAAGCTGCTGTTGTTGTAATAGCCAGGAGCTGCAGAGATCCAGGCACCTGCAGGGCGATGAGCAGGGCCAGCTCACAATGGTTTTGAAGATGATTAAAGAAATAAGATCATATGCAATATATAACAGCAATAAAAATGTTTGGTGGGAAGCATGGTAAGATCTGGCACTTCCTGGTAGGTGACACTGCAGTGGCCAGTGCTATTTCCAGCAGTTGGCTTTTGAAGTGTTGCAATATGAGTTGCCTGAAGGGTGTTTCAGAGAATGATGATGACTAGCCCTGCCCTTGTTCAAGTCAACCTTTTTAGTAAGACCTTGTTTATCAGTTCTGCTTGGCTGTAATACAGATGATATTTAAAAATAAAGTCCTTATCTCTTTGTGCTCTTGTTTTGCAGCTGCCTTTATTGCCAGTGATGAAGCCTGAACTGTAAAGATCTCCTTCACCTGCAGAACAGTGACATTTTATCTCAGTTCACTGATAAGTTCTGCAACTAATAAAGGGATAGTTTTACGTTAAAGATTATTTTTTCTTTAGGTGTTCATTTCTGCTGCTCTATCATATAATAATCCAAACAGGATAGCCAAATCACTAACACATCAAGCCATGAGAAGTTTTCCATTCTCCTTTTCCTCCTCCTTTTCTCCCTGGAAGTCCAATATCCCAGCAGGAATCCCAGTGCTAGAAAGCACTTTAGCATTGCTGATTAGTGTTGCTGCTTTACAACAGTATTTTGGAGGACTTGGAGAAAAGAGGTGAATTTTGCTTTGACTTGAAAACTGGAAGAAAAAAAAAGACCAAAAACACATTTCTGTTAAGGAGAAGCATTTCTCCCAGAAGGTAGTATTGACCTTTGTGCCCACTGAGGAGTAATTCACTATTTACCTAAGAAAACCTTTGGCTCATTGGTTTGCAAACAGGTAAACACTGGTATAAAAAGATTCCTTGTGGAAAGACAGCTGTGTTGTCTCTTGCTCATTTAACAGCAAAAAGGTTCATAGGAAAGAACTGTGGGATGTACAGTACTTGTACTTGCCTTGTCCTCACTGAGATGTGAATAACCTCATCATCTTCTTGCTGCTAGTTCTCCCATACCAGAGGGCTGCTGAACTTGTAGCAAATTTTAGGGGCTTGTGTCTTCATACAGGTTTCTATCCTTAAGGTCCTCTGTCCATTTTGAAAGAACCACTATTGACATGGTCAAATTCAATAATAAGCATCTGTTTTCAAAGGGAGATCCTGTCTCAGAGCCTTACAAAGACTTTTCCTTCTTTTAAGTACTTGTTCATCGTTTGATCAATGTGCAAAAACTTGTTTGCAAATGAAGTGCAAAGTTGGAAGGAAATTAAACATTTATTTGCATTTATTTAAAATAATTCTTTTTTTACATGAATCCTGCCTTCATTTATCTTAACTTCAAAAGTTTCACACTAGAGTTATTTCTGAATTACAATAGTGCAAGTGAGATTAAAAATAGATCTACTAAATTTAGTCATTCAACTATTTATTTATCACTTAATTCTACAGAAGACCTATACTATTGTGGAAAAAGNGTGATGGTACAAACAAGAGCAAGTGATGGTACAAACTTCATTTCATTGGCACTTCATCAGAATTAGCATGCTTTAAATGTTACCTTATTAAAGGTATATTAAGTCATTACAATCAAGTTTGAATAAGAAAACATGTAAGAGATATGCTGTTAGGAAAATATTTTAATGATAGAGAAATTATATAATGGTTTACAATGCCACCTGTCACTCTATAAGCCTTCCTCTAGCTCAAGACAGCTATTTTTCATTTCTTGAAGGTATATTGCAGAAAAGCAGGAATGATATTGTAGTGTCATAATCAGTTGTACCTGGTTATTATTGCAGCTTACTGTAATTTCTCAATATGCTGTCTTAATATAACTTACCATTGTATCCAAGAAGTTTTAGTGTGGAATGGAGAGGCCTTTTCACATGATTCCCCAAATCTCTTTCCCCTACAGGAATTTCTGCTTCTGCTCCCTGCGCAGCAGCAGCATGTCCTTTCACTTCTTCACTCCTTCCCACCTCAGTTGTAAGAGTATTTCCCAACCATCATCTTTCAAGATGACCACAACTGATGACTCAACTGGGTCCCAGGCCCAACCTGGGACCACAAGTTAAGCAATAGTGCTTACTCCAAGAGCTTATCAGACAGTGGACTGAGATTGTGCTAGCAGGGAGGCAAAGACCTCCAAGACACTGAATTAGTAGTTGTTATCTGAATAGTAATAATGACACCTGGGCACATCAGTGGCGAACAGTAGATTTAGAAAAGGTCCCCTTACCAGGCAAGAGATCTCACAGCGCTTCACAAGGGTCAGTGGCTACAGACTGTCCTCTTTATGGAGCAATGATTCACAGCAACTTCCAGGAACAGGGCCACAGAGAGAGAGAGAGATATACTCTGTAAAGGAAAAGCAATAATATGGAGCCTTCTCACTGCCTGGTGGCTAGTTCAGCAGCTCTCTGTACTCGGAGCTCCAATCATGCAGGCTTTAAGTGATAAGAGAAACAAACAAGTTCTTGTCAAGTACCTTTTCCAGTACACTGCACTGAGTGCTAAGATAGACTATCATATTTTTCCAAGAGCAACTTTGTAAATTCATTTTGCTTAATGATTCATTTTGCTTAATGATTAAGCAAAACAATCTTCAGATACTAATCACACTGAAGTGATGACAAGAGGTTATTCCCATCTTGATATCCTTCAGACAGCTTTGCTCAACCAAGTAGGATCAGCATTCCATTAAGGGTGATTAATGCTCTCCTTGCAGGTGAGGTTTTTATCCAGCTGATAACTCAGTCTTTCCCAAACAGAAACATAAGAGGCTGACTGTTTTGAGTTCACAGGGTAGAGGTGACACTAACTGTGCAGTTTTTTTGTTTATGCAGCTCTTTATACTGCCTCCACTAAGCTTTCTGTGAGGTCCAGGAATTGGCAGAGGCAGGGCACAATCACTGAGGTGGTGGTAATACATGATGTCCTTCAAGGCATGCGTCTGGAGTACCACAAAGTTATCTGAGTTTGGCACTTCATTGACTTCTGCATCTCAGTTGAGTGTCCCAGGAGTCATAGTCTCTGAAGAAAGGCTTAGGAGTATTTTGGGAGAAGGCCAAAGCAAGCAAAGAAGTTTTTCTCTTGCCAAATACAAGTTGGTCTTAAATAGCTTAAAAATAAAGGAACCCATTGTTTATACATACATGAATATATATATATACACACTCCCAGTAGTGTTGCATCTCGTGCCAACAGATGTCACCATTGCAAAGCCTTTGTGATAGTGACCTCCTTAAGGAGGAGTGTGAGATATTTTGTAGATCATCTCTTCTATCAAAGTGTTGCTGAGTATAACAAG
>VYZS01106107.1:0-11962 GCA_013400695.1 Neodrepanis coruscans | reverse complement strand
TAGACTATCATATTTTTCCAAGAGCAACTTTGTAAATTCATTTTGCTTAATGATTCATTTTGCTTAATGATTAAGCAAAACAATCTTCAGATACTAATCACACTGAAGTGATGACAAGAGGTTATTCCCATCTTGATATCCTTCAGACAGCTTTGCTCAACCAAGTAGGATCAGCATTCCATTAAGGGTGATTAATGCTCTCCTTGCAGGTGAGGTTTTTATCCAGCTGATAACTCAGTCTTTCCCAAACAGAAACATAAGAGGCTGACTGTTTTGAGTTCACAGGGTAGAGGTGACACTAACTGTGCAGTTTTTTTGTTTATGCAGCTCTTTATACTGCCTCCACTAAGCTTTCTGTGAGGTCCAGGAATTGGCAGAGGCAGGGCACAATCACTGAGGTGGTGGTAATACATGATGTCCTTCAAGGCATGCGTCTGGAGTACCACAAAGTTATCTGAGTTTGGCACTTCATTGACTTCTGCATCTCAGTTGAGTGTCCCAGGAGTCATAGTCTCTGAAGAAAGGCTTAGGAGTATTTTGGGAGAAGGCCAAAGCAAGCAAAGAAGTTTTTCTCTTGCCAAATACAAGTTGGTCTTAAATAGCTTAAAAATAAAGGAACCCATTGTTTATACATACATGAATATATATATATACACACTCCCAGTAGTGTTGCATCTCGTGCCAACAGATGTCACCATTGCAAAGCCTTTGTGATAGTGACCTCCTTAAGGAGGAGTGTGAGATATTTTGTAGATCATCTCTTCTATCAAAGTGTTGCTGAGTATAACAAGGGTAAAGCACTTGCTTCAAGAGCCCATTCAGATGCCTATTGAACTGAGATTCTGCACATCATGCCAGCAACTGGTCCTTTTGTGAAAACTGCCATCGCATCTCAACAAAGACAAAAAGACAGATAATTACTAGACTGGCACCTTTGGTTAGAAAACTAATTCATACCTGGATATCTTAATTAAACACCTGCACATAGGTGCTGAGCCTGCTAACAACTGAGGTGGTTCTGTGACTAGTAGATTGGGCTCTTTGATTGAATTGCTATAAACTTATTAATAACTTCTTTGGAAAATAGTTCTCCAATCATTCCACAAGGATTTAAACTTAAAGTACTCTCCCTACAGACAAGTATTTTTGCTCTTTTTGCTACAGTCTTTTCAAGCAGAGAGGTTTTTCATCTATTCAAAAAATCTTTCAACAAAACTGTAGCGTGTGCCCTGACATGGCTTAAAAGGCAATGATGGCTTTTCATTTTTATTATTATAGGAAACCAAACATTTAGAACCAATTTTTTCATATAGCTCTTAATTTCTAAGAAAATGACAGTTCTGCAAATCACAGGTTTGAATATAAGCCATTAATCCCACACTCCAAGTGTCTAATTCCTTATTTAAATGATGAAATTTTGGTTTAAATATTTGATAAGATACATAAAGTTTGTATCCACTCACTCACTGCACTTCAGAGGGAACTGAGTTTTATTGTGAACTAAAATAGAGGGGAAATGCCATGATAATATTTAAGAATGCATTTAGGTCATTAGCTGTGAAAGATCAAATGCACAAATAGCTGTTAGAGAAATGGTTCCACCACATGCTCCTGTCCTCATGCCTGGAAGCCAGTCTTTAAGGGGAGCACAGCTTGACCAGGTAGAAAACTATCTTCTCCCCATTTGCAATAATCTATCTTTCCTACAAGATGGTAAATGGGAAGACTGGAGAAGGAATTGCATCTTGGATACACATTGCCTGGATGCATACTTGAGCCAGAAGACTCTTGGCATTCCAGGTAAACAATACTATCACTGGCTTTATTTTAATATACTTTTATTGAGAGTTTCCTGATCAGGCCCCTAAATACAAGGTTATCATCACCTACCTTTGAGAGAAGGTGCTGGGCTTTGCATTCCATGCTAAGTTGAGTATTAGGGCAGCCTTCAGCTTGCTGCCTTGGCTTGCATAGCCACCTGATAGCTTGGATCCATATCCAATGCATGGCTATAAGGTCCCCTCCAAGACTCATTCCAAACTGATCATTCTCCAAAGCCCTCCTTAGTAGCAGAGTGCTACTGGGAAGCCTAACCAAACAACTTCAGGTTTTCAAAATATGACTCTTAACTACAAACCACACCACTCTAACACAATAATTGCTTTTGTTTCTCATTTATCTGCACAACTACATTGTACTCTGTCTGTTTCTTATATGCTGGAAAGACATAGTCAATGGTACAACTGTATATCCTTTAATCACAGAGTCATTTAGGTTGGAAAAGACCTTTCAGATCCGGTTCAACTGTAAATCTCAATCCATGACAGGCAATTACATAGAAACCGCCAATAAAGAAACACTGAAAATTTACATTTAGTACTTCTTCTATCCCTATGGAAAACCCAAAATACCTGTGTCTTTTGCTATGACTTCTTAACAGAATACAAACTTTTTGTTTAGCTTTTGTTATTTATTTCTTATTACAGAAAAGCACACAGGAACCAAAAAAACAAATTTTGATGTCCCCTTGCTTTCCCCTGGTGCCTTCCCTCATTAAGGCTATACATTTTAGGATAGTTTGTTTTCATGTTTGTACCTACAGCAAAACTGGCTGGGCAAGTAGATTTCTACAACAAAAAGCTACCTGAGGAGCATACACAACCACACACAGGTAATTTAGCACAAGAAAATGGGGACCAAAGATAATGGATCATGAAAGGGGACCAGTTTTTCTGTCATGTTTAGAGAAGCAAAAATATGTTTATAAGGTCAGCCTTAGTTTCTCTACTTGCAGCAGATCCGCTTTCACTACTGGAGTAAAGGAAAAGTTATTACTGAAAATATTGCTAGAGGCAGCACATACGTCCGCTTCCAAAGCAGTAATTGCATAAAGAGCCCATATAGAAAAGCTTTGGGATATGATAGATTTAAGGAGTCCAAACCATCCATTTAGTACCTTGTGAGTGATCTCAACTGAATACGAAGTTGTTAGAGATGTCAGATCCTTCATCTGTGTGCAGCCTTCCCAGCCACAAGTAAACATATCTTTTATCTACCTAGACTTGCTCTTTTTTACCTGGGAGGGGAGTAAATGCTCTGTGGAAATATTAGGTAATGTAACTCACATAGTTGAGGCTTTAGGTGAACTCTGCAAGAAAAGCAAAAAAAAAAAGTGCTTTATTTTCTCCTCATAAATAGTCAGTTTTCAAAGAGCCACATTTCAAGCAAAAAAAAAAACCACAACGTGTCAGCCTGAAGGAGTGTGACTGATTCCTTTTGAATTATCTCAGCATGGTGTCATCTTATCTGGAGTTTTCATTTGTTCCTGTGACTAGTAATTGGGCCCTAAACCAACTAACAGATTTAGAAAGATCAAGCTCTCAAATTCAGAGCACTGTGAAAACATAAAGAGAATTTTTGCTCTTTAAACTGAAAGATAAATGAATGTTATCCAGGTGACGTGCCACTTCAAGTACAGAAATAAGGGGTTTAGGGAGCAGGGTTTTTGGTATTTGGTGTGTTCCTTCGCCAATACCAAGTCATTCTTTGCTCCTGCCATCTTGAAAACTCTCTGAATATTGATACATCTGTGAAAAATGAGTAAAACACCAAGCATATATGTTTTTGCATCATTTACCAATATACCTGTCTTTCCTGGAGTAACCAATTTTCCCTAGTCAAAGAGTACAAAAGAGTCCTTTATACCATTTTGCTGTTTGCTAGTTTTGAGTTGTAGATTAATTTGGTAGGTTTAAAATACTCAGGATGGCATTTTAATTTCTATCAAGACAGATAAAATTGTATTGGAAGAGACTAATTGCAATCTATATTTTTGCATTATAATCTTATGCAAAGTGTGTGAAATGAAAATTTACCATATTGCTCCTTTATAAAGCAAACAAGTTTTGGAATATGTCACAATTTGAATTCACTATATCCTCTGTTTTTGATTTAGATCCAAATTTGAAGCAGACCCTCAGGTTCATATACCACTTTGTTATTTTATCACCCCAAATATTTACATTGATCAATGGGAAAAAAGACTAAGAAATAGTGTGTCAGAATGATAATTATTTTTGGTGGGCATTGATTCTAGTCATTCAAATTCAAAAGCAAACATCTGTATATATCTAAGTTTATGAACATATTACCAAGCACTTCTGGATACATAAACCTTAACTCTGTGTTAATGTCTTTGAATATAAGTGGGTGAAAAGACTGATGTATTACAGACTGTGTGCTATTGAAAAAAAAATATTTTCCTGTCGGAGCCCCCTTTTTAATTTTAGTGCTAAGTCTAATTATTTTCAAAATCTTTCTTCTACATCCTTAGGACTACTGGATTATTAGTGGCAGGGACTGTGTCATTAAAACTTTCTTCCTTTAAATCAAATTATTGGAAGAATCTAGAGATGCATTTATTACTGAGGCACTCTCAGCTCTCTCTAATGAGGTCAGAGAAGCTGAACTTATTTTGCATTTGGAACAGATAATGCTAATCAGCTGTTACTGAGCAGAGCTTCAAGGTGACTGCTGTGTCCCAGTAAATCTGTGTCATATTTGCACGTAGATAGATGTGGAACTACAATACATTAAGGAAATGGAATGTATCATCTTAATTATTAATATTTTATGTTGATGACTCAATTACCTGTCATATCCTGTAGGAACCCTTTCACAGAATGGGAAATATATTACAGCATGGTTTTCTATTAATTTAATACTCAGTAAATTTCCATGAGAAAAAAACCACCTCAGTTGTGTTTGCTGCTTTTTAGTGTATTTCTGTTTTAAACCAGTTAATGCATGCACTTATCTGCAGTTAAAAACAACATTTTATTATCCCATTTCTCAAATCCCTTCTTCAAAACTTCTATGAACTTACAAAAATTATTTCTGAACTGGTCTCAAGGTATTTAAATTTCACCCATGAGTGTCAGACAAATCCAAGTAAAGCTTCCAAAAGTTATATGCATCTCTACAAACTTTAAATTCATAACCAGACCAATTCCATTAAATATCACTTCCAGATCATTGCAAAGGAACATTAGCACGCTACAGCCTAGAAGGTAATGAATTCTGGCTCTCCATACGCTCAGAACATGTCTTTATACACTCACTTAAATGTCTCTCATGAAGATCTTTACTTCATTTCTGAGACCTGCTCTCTACCTGTGTCTCTCAACATTCAAGTTATCTTTATTCACATCTTCATACTGAAATTCTGTTGCCAGACAATAGAATTGATAACCCCTGTATGCCTGAGCTCTTGATGCAGTATTCCCTTTTCTTGATTTGTATCCCTGAGTCCATCTGGTTAGAATTAAAACTGCCTTAAAATAATCACAAGCAGCACTGTGTCTCCCTATACAAAAGTTTAGGATACAGTTCACAACACATTACAGGATATTTTGAAAATAATAACAAGATTCAAAGCTGTGCAGAAATAAATCTTTGGTTTTCTTTTCAATAATTTTCTGTTTGACAACGTGTTCCTGAAAATGACATGCAGGTTGTACTGTATTTTGAATTTATATTGTGTTATTGCAGCTTTTAACTACTGTCCTCCTGCTAAGTGTTCAAAACAATAAAAAAGCCTAAAGAGATATGTCTGGAACCATTTCCAACTGCCTAAAGTCTGACGACTTTAATTCCTGGTATTTCCACAAATTAAGGAATGTGGAAGTGGATGTTCCAGTGGATTTGTAGATAGAGCTTCTCTTCTGCCCACATGCTCCCTTGTTGCTATTCACTTAAATAGTAGAGGTTAATGGAGAGGTATTTGGAAATAAAAAAGTTATCTTTTCTCCCTCCATTTAGTGTTATTATACTGTTATGCCAACTTCCAAAAGCTGAAAACTGTTGCAGTGGCAACTACAGAGTAAAACTAAAGGTCTTTGCCTGCTGTCAGTTTCTGTGTTAGAAACAGAACTACAGTCTTTATACAAAAAGTAGAAGAGACTCAATCCAGTCAACATATAACTATCACATTATAGAATGAAAGCCTGGTAATATTCCTAGAAAACTCCATGGGTCCCCCTGTGTGAATGACTGGAAAAAATAGGAGTAGGGGAGCAGAGACAACAGCAATTATAGAGAATTATATAAGGCAATGGAGGGAAGATATTCCGGACTCTTCATGTACTGTCAAAAATCCATCAGAAGAAACACATTTTTGTATTTAAAAGGTTTCTAATGATGCATCACCCAACAGTTGATAATGGAAGAGAAAAAGATGTCAACCCATTACTAGTACAGGAAGATGGTCTAAATCAACACCTTATCAAGGGCATCTCTAGAAATAAGTAGATAGATAGATAGATAAATACTTTCCAGCATTCTAGCTTTCCAAAGTCTCTCGCAGCTGTTGTACCACTTTAACACTTTAGTTAGATTAGTTATACTGTCACTTTCTGCAAGTCTATGGAAGAGTTTAATAAGTACTCTTGAAATTAAGCAGCAGCATCTCAGAATTCTCCCTACGAACATCTAAAACAGTCCAAGGCAATACAGCATTTATTCTCAAGTCTAACCTTGACTCCACTATTCACTACATCAACATTAAGTCTATTAAGCACTTCAGAAATGTAATACTTAACTTGATCATTTATCTCAGCAACTACCTTGGAATTCAGGAGTTGGCTACAATTGTGCATATATTAACAGCTCATATTTGCAATTCCATTTACTTACTCTGTCCAAAACAGCAAGGAAATAGTCCTTCAAAGATTCACCTTGATATGAATACATTTAGCATTTTTATGCATGTTCTTTTTACTCAGGAATGGACTGCTCCAGTGTGGTCCCCCATGGGGTCACAAGTCCTGCCACCAAACCTGCTCCAGCATGAGCTCCCCCTCCATGAGTCCACAGGTCCTTCCAGAAACCTGCTCCAGTGTGGGCTTCCATGGGGTCACAGCCTCCTTCGGGCGTCCACCTGCTCCACAAGCTGCAGGTGAAGATCTGCTCCACTGTGGTCCTACATGATCTGCAAGGAAACAGCCTGCCTCACCATAGTTTACACCATGGGCTGAAGAAGAATCTCAGTTTAAGCACCTGGAGGAACTCCTTCCCCTCCTTCTTCACTGACTTTGGTATCTGCAGGGCTGTTCTCCTCACATACTGTCTCTTTGCTCTTCTCTGGCTACTGTTACTTCCACATAGTAACTTTTTTTCCTTCTTAACTGTGTTATGCCAGAGCCGTTACTGCTGTCACTGATGGGCTAAGCCTTGGCCAACAGGAGGTCTGTCTTGGAGCCGGCTGGCATTGGCTCTGTCAGACACAGGGGAAGCTTCTGACAGCTTTTCAGAGAAGCCAGCCCTATAGACCCCATGCACTACCACAACTTTGCCATGCAAACCCCGTACATACAAATAACCACCATGTAGTTACTCTTCAAGTTCATAGAATCACAGAATATGTTCAGTAGAAAAGGATGCACAAGGATCATTGAGTCCAACTCATGGCCCTGCACAGGACCATCTCCAAGAGTCACACCATGTGCCAAGAGTATCGTCCGAACACTTCTTGAACTCTGTCAGGCTTGGTGCTGTGACCACTTCCCTGGGGAGCCTGTTCCAGTGCCCAACCACCCTCTGGGTGAAGAACCTCTTTCTAATATCCAACCTTGACCTCCCCTCATACATCTTCAGGCCATTCCCTCAGATTCTGTCATTGGTCACCACAGAGAAGAAATCAGTGCCTGCCCCTCCTCTTCCTCTCACGAGGAACTAGTAGACTACAGTGAGGTCTCCCCTCAGTCTTCTCTTCTCCAGACTGAACAAACCAAGTGGCCTTAGCCACTCCTCATATGACTTCTCCTCAAGGTTCTTCAACATCTTCATTGCCCTCCTTTGTATGCTCTCTAACAGCTTCATATCTTTCTTATATTGTGGCACACAAAACTGCCACGATATTCATGGAGAGGCCACACCAGCGCAGAGCAGAGCAGGACAATTCCCTTCCTCAACCAGCTGGTGATGCTTTGCCTGATGCCTCCCAGGACTGGTTGGCCCTCCTGGCTGGCAGGGCACTGCTGACTCATATTCAACTTACTGTTGACCGGGACTCCTAGGTCGCTTTTCATGGTACAGCTTTCCAGGATCTCATTCCTTAATCTGTCTGTACATCCAGGGTTGCACCAGCCCAGGTACAGAAACCAGTACTTTGCTTTTTTAAACTTCATATGGCTGATGATTGCTCAGTCCTCTAATTTGTTGAGGTCTCTCTGCAGGGACTCCCTGCCTTTGAGGGAGTCAACGGCTCCTCCCAGTATTGTATCATCTGCAAATTTGCTTAGTCTCCCTTCCAGTCCTTTGTCCAAGTCTTTTATGAAGATATTGAAGAGCACTGGGCCTAAGATGGAGCCCTACAGAACCCCATTAGTGACAGGTCCCCCATCTGATGTTACCCCATTCACTGTTACCCTTTGTGCCTGACCCGTGAGCCAATTGCTTGCCCACTACAGGATGTGTTTACCCAGCTGTGAGCTGGACATTTTGTCTAGAAGAACTTGTGAGAGACAATAACAAAATCTTTACTGAAATCCAAAAAGATTACATCAATTGGCTTCCCTTGATCAGCTAGGTGGGTTACCTTGTCATAGAAGGAAATCAGTTTTGATAAGCAGGACTTTCCTCTCATGAAGCCCTGCTGACTGTGACCAGTGACTGTGTTGTCTTTCAGGTATTTTTCAGTACTTCCCAGCATAAGCTTCTCTGTAACTTTACCAGATACTGAAGTGAGACTGACAGGCCTGTAGTTTCCAGGATCCTCCTTCTCACCCGTCTTGAAAATTGGGACAATATTGGCCAGCTTCCAATCAGCTGGGATCTCTCTGGATTCCCAAGACCGCTCAAAAATCATCAAGAGAGATTTTGTGGTGACATCAGCCAGTTCTTTGAGGCTTCTGGAATGAATTCCATGAGGTTCCATAGATTTGCAGGGATCCAGTTTAAGCAGCAGATATTACACAATTTCAGGGTGGACTGGGAATTGATCATTATCACAGTCATGGTCCTCCAGCTCAGGGCACTGAGACCCCCTTGGTCCATCATCCATATTGAAGACAGAGGCAAAGAACGCATTCAACACCTCTGCTTTGTCTCTGTCCCTCTTTGTGAGGTGATCATCTTCATCCTGTAATGGGCCAATGGTATTTCTATACTGCTTATTGTCATTAATATATTTGAAAAAATTCTATTTATTGTCCCCCACATTTCTGGTCAGCTTCAACTCCAGTTGAGCTTTGACTGCATGAATTTCCTCTTTAAAGTGGCAAGAAGCTTCTCTGTATTCTTCCCATATCACCTGACCTTGCTTCCACTGGGCATACACATTCCTTTTTGGCCTTATTTCCAAGAGAAGATCCCTACTCAGCCAAGTCAGCCTTCTTCCTCCCCTGCTTGACTTCTGACATTTGGGAATTGCCTGCTCCTGTACCTTTGGGAGGTAATGTTTAAAAAGTGATTAATGTTTTATCAGATGAGGTAGCCTACAGGACAGCTCCTTTTCTAAAGGAGAGCACAACACAAGAACAGTGACAAAAAAAGCTGTTCAACAGTATTTGTTATTGCATTTTTCATTCTAAAGGGCAGAGATATAAGATGACCACGAGCTGTCTCCATGATTGAGAAGAACATAAGCCTGCACAGACAGGGGGAGAACATTGCATACTGATGTTTTAACATCAGCAGGCCTATTTCATTGGTATGCATCTTAAGTAGTCCTCAAGAAACCTCAGAATCACTAAAGTTATGCAAAATTAATAGAAAGATGAATATTTAAAGGTACTAGAAAAACATGTCTCAGCATTCAGGGCTTGTTATAACCTAATGTAATGTAACATGATGTAAAACAGTATGATCAAACTACTAAGGGACTAGAATCAAAATTTTCCCCTAAACTTTCCTGTGTAGCCTAAGCAGATTCTCTGAAGAGTGATTGAAGTCGCCTGTATAACTTTATTAATTACCAAGAAGGCAATTTATTCAGATTGACTCTCCATAATGTAAATGCATATTTAACATATGAATCTATTATATTTTAATTGAATGAGTTCAGATAACGCTGAAAAAAATGGTAACGTTTTTGAGCTAGTAATTTGACAGAAGGAACAAACTGAAATACTTTATCTAGATGAGCTCTATGTTATCTCCACTCTTCACATTGCTTAGAGGTCAAGAACACAAAGCTGAAGCTCTTCAAGTTTTGATTTCGTTAGCATATCCAAACTTATTATGCTAAACCGAAGTCTGTTTTGCAAGTTTAAAAGTTTAAAATTAGGAAACATTGTGCTTTGAGAAGACTAAAATGGATTGCATCATAGTTGGAAATCAGAGCTGTGGTTTTCATGTGCATGCTTTTGTTCCCCAAAACACAAAAAATAAAGTCGCATTTTAAATGGCAGTTAGAGCTTATTCATTCAGGGATAATAAGCTTGTAATAACTCCAGCTGCTCTTTTAAGTCCATATTCTATATCAAGATACACTGTCAGGGATTTTGCTAAGACACAAGAAATCTAGTGAACAATGAGGTATTACAGGCCAGAAGTCTCCATTCTCAATTTTTCAGTTGTTTCACCCTGAGAACAAGTAGCTGTAAAATGCAAATGGAGTGGGAAAACTGGAAGTATAAACTAACTGGACTTGCTGACAGACATATGGCACTGATCAAGAGATGCCCCAGTTTCCTATCAGGAATCAATCTATCATTCCACATTAGGAAACAGGATGGAAGGTGGTGTTTTGCTTTTGAGGCATATAGATATCCTTCCTTTTTTTAACAGCTGCCTATTCATTCTTTACTTCTGCAAGTAATTCTTTTAGGTCCCAGAATTGCTATCCAGGAAACTGCTGACTTGAGCTACTTAAGTAAAATAAAATAAAAAAATACCAAAGTGAGAATGTACAAAACTTCTCATTACTTTTAATAAAACTTAGGTTTCAAATAAAGCAGAGTTATGCAGTTCATCAAGTTGGACTGGAAAAGAAAGCTTTTCTGGACAAGAAAAGCAAAATTATCTTGGGGCTGGAGCAACAGACAAAGGTGATCCAACTATGTTTACTTAATATTTTGACATAACTTAGCTAAACAGAAACTTGCAGGGAAAAAAATTCACACTGATTTATAGCCACATGCCCTTTGTGTAAACTAGCATAAATTGGTGTCCTGGTTTGGACACTAGGGGGTGTTACTAAAAGACGAGAGATGTAATAGGGAAGACCACAGCATAGTAATTTATTAAATATATGAAATATAGATGTGTAAACCACTAACAAAACAGTAACCTGACAATGATAACTGCAAAAACAGTAACCCCTTTGCTACTCTTGGCCTGCTGCTGGGCTGTGGAGGGAGAGGAAGAAGTGCTGCCACGTGGGCAGAGCTGGGAAGGTGATGTGGCAGGGTCCCACACTGGAGCTGCTGGAAAATCAAAAGAGAGTGAAAGAAAACCCCAGGGGACCCAAGGGGAAGAGATACCACACTGCTGTCACTACCGTGTAAAGCCACATGGCCCGCTGCTCAAGCTGTGGTAACACCGTGCTGCTGCCTATAATGAGGGAGAGCCGAGAGAGAGACGCGACTTCTGTTTCTGCCCCTTTCATAGTGTGTCTGTTCTCATCTTTTCTCGTTCTCTTTCTGGTGTGCACTGCTCCCCCATTGGTCAGCAGCCTGATTTGGTGTCACATGGCACTGGACACCGCCCCCTCACCATGAGGCAAACACGGCAGCATTTGCCACCAAAAACACTCGGGACAGTGCCCACCACAGGAAGGGGCTGTCACTGCCTCCCTGCCAGCACTGCAGGGACCCAGGTGCCCGGAGATACTGACAGCACTGCCCATGGGAGTGTTTGCCACCCACCATGGGAGAGGCCGCCACCCGCCTCCCTGCCAGTGCCACAGGGACCCAGGCCATGGCTGCCCCCATGCATTGCCAAGGTGACAGCTGCTCCACCT
>VYZS01106105.1:0-15956 GCA_013400695.1 Neodrepanis coruscans | reverse complement strand
TTTGTTTGTTTGTTTTTTTTAAGAGCTCCATCACTTAGCCGGATTTTGGCCTTTTTATCTATAGAATTTTGTCCTTCATCATGAAAAAGACAAGTTTTTTAGAAAGCATGTATTGTTTCTTTTTTAAATCCTTTCTCAGAATGGGAGTTACTCTGTGGTTTTTTTTGTGTAACTCTATGACACTTATAATTCAAGAACATTTCTGTTAAATATTTCTCAGTGGAAAACAGAAATTGGTCAATTGGAGAATCAGAATACCATCCCACAATAATGTATACATGAAAACCTCTGTCTCCTTCTCTTTTTGTATATATCTTGCAATCGTAAGTATCCTATCTGTACTTAATTTCTAGGTTGTCCTATTTTTCCTGGTACCATCTTTCCCTACTTCAGTGTGTATGTGGTTTTCAATCGGCCAGTCATATTTCCTCTACATAATAATGCAATATTAATGGTTAATGATCCTGCTATGTTTGCCTTTAATTTGGCACCATTCAGATAACATTTTTGAATGCTGAGTATTCAAGATCATATTCCTTACTACACAGTATACAGACAACCATCTCTATGATCTACAAATGGTGGGAAGGAAAATATTCTTTTGTTACAGTTC
The DNA here is from genome assembly GCA_013400695.1 of Neodrepanis coruscans. Taxonomy (NCBI): domain Eukaryota; kingdom Metazoa; phylum Chordata; class Aves; order Passeriformes; family Philepittidae; genus Neodrepanis; species Neodrepanis coruscans. Next base: position 15,343 of record VYZS01106105.1, on the reverse strand, counting down.
ATTATTTTCCCAATAATTTTATATATTTTAGATTCTTTTCTTGAAAAATTTAAAAGTATGACAGTATTCAAAATATTTAGAGCACCTTCATTCAGATATTTGATAAATCTCACCATGAATCAGCTCACTGGCTTACACCCACCGATAAGTCCTATCATTTGCTGCTACGTAATTTTGTTGCAGTATTTGTCAAATTATTATTGCTCTTAGTGAATAAAATATGGCAGTAAATAAATCTGCTTTTTTTTTTTTTAGAGAAAGCTCTAAATAATACATACCTATATTGTTTTCTTCATGTTGTGGTTTTACCACAAATTTAGTGATTTTGGACAAGAGATTTCTGAGAGAAGCCACAAACACACCCCAAAATGAAGAAAACACACAAATATCACAGTTTATTTCGCGCACACACAAAACCTGACAAATAAAGTGCAACAAAACAGACAAATTAAACTTTCCCAGGGCCCGTGTTGGGATGGGGATGCTCTGGAAATAGTGCTGGTCTCTTTCTGGGCTCCCGGAGAGACGCCGGGGTAATTAGAGGAAGCACGTGGCCGATCTGAGGACCGCCCCCCAGCAGCACGAGCTTCCGCCCGGCTTTGACTGAAGGAAAAACACTCAAGACAGTTAGAAACCACGAGCCCCCTTCCCGCTCCCTCTAGGCCCCCGGGGAAGGGATTTCAGTGCTGGGAGAAGAGATGTGGTCTTTGGACCCTNCCGCGGCCCTGGTGCTGTGCGGCTGCAGTGCCGTGTGGCCGCGGCCCCGCGGGGTGGCCCCCCCGCACCCCCGGCCCGGCCTGGAAGTGACGCCGACCCACAAGCCGGAAGTGCCTACCTGGAAGTGGCAGCACCCATGGCACCGTGCATTCGCGGGGTGGCCCCGGCCCCAGCGCGTCCCCTGCACGCCCACGGGGCCACGCAGGTGCAGTGCGGCCCTGGCCCCAGTGCCACGGCCCCCCGGGGCAGCCCCCTGCACCCGCGTCCTGGAAGTGACGCCGACCCACAAGCTGGAAGTGCATACCCAGAAATGGCAGCACCCGTGGTCCCGGTCCCAGTTCAGTTCTGCGGCACCATGCGGCCGTGGGGCGGCCCTGGCACCAGAGCAGCCCCTGCGCACTCCCACGGGCGCGGGGGGGCCCCATTCCCGGCGCGGTCCCTGCACGCCCAGGCCCGGCGGGGAATGGGGGGGGGAACGGTTTTTATTTTCTAACCCACAACACTTCAACAGTACGAGTTGAAGCCAGAAAGTATATTTTTCTGCTACAGTTGCATATGCTGGAAAGGCAAGACAGGTGATAACATGAGGAAGAAGCTAATGGTATGAAAAAAGCTTTTTATGCAGTAGTAGACCACTTAGGAAAAAAAAAAGCACGTGACTTTCATCTTTTCTCAGAAACACACAATGATGATCTAACAGTGTGAGTGGGAAGTAAAGTCAGACAGATCTCAAGTTTTGTGTTGTTTTGTTTTAATTAAGTACTGTAATAGGACATGGATTAGGTAACTTTGATTTTGGATGTGACTTCCATCCATTTTTGCAGACACAATAATTTTGTTCAATATCTGTTCTCAGATATTCCTGGGTTTAGGAATAATGACTAATGGGACATCACGTTAATCTGTAAATACATGCAAAATATCAATGTAAAGCCTATTCAGAATAAAAATAGGTTCTGAAGATGAAACTTATTTTAGCTACTGCGTTCCCAAAAATAAGAGGTCTATAATGTACCACAGGCAGACCCAAGAATCTTTCCTCCCCACACAAAATTTATTTCTTTCCATTCTAAAATGAATTTCATTCTAAATGAGAGTCTATGTTGCTTGCTTATATCTCTTTTCACCAACATACTTATTTTGTTTCCAGCTGAAGCAAATAAACCACGAAAGCCACAGAAATTTTTCTTTAATTTCAATATCTTTTGAATATGGAAAAGAACCTATAAAAACAGCTAAAGAAAAAATGGATTAGATGAGAGAAGAAATAGTTCTCTTGCTGCTGATGCAGTGCTCCATCTTAAACCTGCATTGCTGGAAATGGCTCCTGTTACTGAAAAATAGAGCCCAAGGACAAAAGAAAGTGTTACATGGATTATCTTCATTTATTCACAATCACTTTGCCTTTCCATCTCTGTTAGTTCTGCCGTTGAAGCTATTTCTGAATCAGCTCTTATTAGAGAGTGGGTAGATTTGTTTGTACCGCTAACTCCATCTTCATGTACAGTTGTGCCAATTTCACAGGCCATATGGGACTGAATATCTTCACCATATTCATTAGTCTGAAAGATAAGACTTATTTCCATTATATGACAAGATGACACTATCATTTTTAATTATTTCTATCATTCACAACTGGGACTTACTTTCACAAAATGGATATATATTATTGTGCTAATAATAATTGCAAAAATGCCTCAAAATTATATCAAATCAAATGGTTACTTCATTCTTTAAGAAAGATTTTGATGAACATATAAAACTCAATTTTGTAAAATTTCTGAGGTGGAAAAGGACCAAAGCAAGTTATCTGTAAGACTATTTTTTTTCAAATTTATCTAGTCTTCAGAATAGTACAAATATGAAACTTTTTTGACATTTGCATCTGTATTTGTATTGCATTTTTGAAATATTTATTCTTCATAGAAATTTTTTTTAAAAAATTGTTATAGATTACTGTAACATTTTTTCTATCAGCAAATTAGAGAATACCTAATGAAAATTTTACTTAAGTGTAAAAGGATATAATTTTCTACTTGTTTCTAGTAGAACATTATTCTTGACAAAGTTATTTCTTGTTCTCTTTTATATCATAGACATCTAATTCTACACATATCTATATATCCCAGCAGTTTGCAATACTGAAATTGATTATTTTTTTAAATAATTGTTCTTAAGCTATTGTTGAAGAAAACATTCATGGCAAATAACTACTATTTAATTCTAGAGGGATACAGCGAAGAAACCATTATACACCATTCATGAGGAGATAAGTAGATACAGAAAAAACAGTTGATACGTGCCTTTACAAATAATTATAAGACAAACATCTGTGAAATTAAATATAGAAAAATTTCCTTTATAAAAATGTAATCTTACATGAGCTTTTTGGTATTTAGACAATAAACATGAATTTTCGTCTTCTTCAGTTCAGGAGCTACTGCAATTTGCTGTGAAAACATGATTTTTCTCACCAAGTTTTCAGGCTTATTTTGTGCTCAAGAGACTACAAGTGTTGCTGGCCGGGCGAGATGAGAAGTGAGACAAACACGCAGTGCAGGGAGAGAGCAGCTTTATTGGTGATGTCCGATGAGCCAAAGAGGAAATTCATAACAATCTCCCCATTTTTATAACCTCCAGTGCCCACCCCTTACACACTGCCCAACTAAACCCCATCTTATTACTATGCCCCTAAAACACCCAACAGGATGGTCCCTTATTACCCCACCCCCGTTCAGCCCCTACCAGGCCTAGAAGCCCAGCTCTTATGTTTTGACTTAGCTACCTCGTTATCTATACAGAAGAATGCAAACATGTGAAGGACAGGCCGTTTTCTACCCTTAATATTCTAAGTTCCCCAGCCACCCAGCTATAGTGAATTCTCAAATCTGAAGCATACTTCTTAAGGCATCACAAGTATCTTATAATGTGAGGAAGGAAACTGTGAAAGTCCAGTCATGAGAACCTGGTTGCCCTTTTAAACTACCAGTAAGTTTGATACTGGTGATTTAATCACTATTTCAGCTTTTTATTTTGGGGTTAATGAAGAAAACTAGCCTGCTTGTTATCAGGTCTGGAGATTAGATCAAGAGGCAGGAAATTATGCCATTGTCCTTTAAAAAGCAAAAGCAGCATGGCTACTCATACTTAATGATATAATTCCTTCTTTCTGCAAAAACTGGCTTGATCTTCTCTACATACTGTAGATCACAAAATCACAGACTGGTTGAGGTTGGAAGGAACCTGCTGAGGTCATCTGGTCCAAGCATCCTGATCAAGCAAGATCACCTAGAAATGCTCCAATCCCTCCATCATCTTTGTAGCCTTTCACTGGATTCTCTCTAGTGTGTCCACATCTCTCATCTCCTAAGGTATCCAGAAATCAGCAGTCCGGATGTGGCCTCATCAGTGCTGATAGAGGGGACGAATCACCTTCCTCCAGCTGCTGTCAACACACTATCTAATGCAATCCAGGATAAAATTAGCCTTTTTTGTGTGTGTTGGTACCTCCACAGGTGCAGGATTTTTCACTTCATCTTGTTGAACTGCGTTAATGTGACTCAGGGTCTCTAGATGGCATTGCAACCCTCTCCTATATCAGGCAGTCCTCTCAGTTTTGTGTCATCAGCAAACTTGCTAAAGGTGTGCTGGGTACCCTCAGTGACCCCTGGGTAATACTAGACTTCAAGTTTTCTTGGTATTGTCTCCTCCTTCGCTTCAAGAAGTATTTACTATAAAAGGAGATATTCACAAAAAATTAAGTTCTTGCCTTTGCTGTTCCTTAGTGAACCTATTCTACTTTTTTTCAGAGAAATACAGAACATGACATCTGCTCTACAAACCAGACCAAAAACAATTATAACACTATTTTTGTTAACTCTACATTTCGCTAATGTTGCTGTGTTTATCATTTTCTAGCACCTCAGTATAAATCTTAGTCAGGCAAGATTTTAGTGTTTTTATCTCAACCTCGGGCTGAAAAATGAGCTGCTCTGAACTTTCATTTCCTTGTTTTACCTATGATGGCAAGTCCTATTTCCACGTCTGTCCTGCTGTGGTTATTCTTCTATGTAGCATGGAGTTGGGTGGATTTTAAGTCAGAGATGCCTATTCCGTTTTAGTGGGCAACCCAGCACACAGGATATGTTTCTTCTCTTTCTACTAGCTCTTGTTTTCTTACCTTCTTCCACTTTCTTCTGCTGCTACTTGGCACCTCTCCTTGCTGTCAAATTCATCTAAGAAAATGCACACATTTATTTTTGCCAGCAAAGAGCAGGCGCTTTATTGTTGTTCAGTGTTCCGTTTATGCACCTTATTAAATGCTTAAATAAATGACATCTGTCAGACAGTATCAAATCCATGTGTCTGGGTCTGTCCCTTGAAGATCAGGGCAGAACTGACACTGAACAAAGCATTCTACACTTGCTTCAGACTTCCTTTATGTGTCTACTTTCTCATTAGACACTACTGAGAACAACTAGTGACGTATTTCCATCTAGGATGTACATCTCAGCTTCCGCCCTTACTAGCCCTTCTTCAAAAAACAGGTGATACCACTCCTCACAAATCTCAAATCCTACCAAAACATTTATTTATATATTTAATTCCAAATATATCTTTATTTTTCAGATATCATTATATCTATCTCTTTTTTAGGGCCTAGAATGAAACTGAGGCTTTTTGAGTTATTTATCCTTTCTAATTTCTGTAAAAATTTTGCCTTTTGTGTCTGTACAATACGCAGCAACAAGACTTTCTATCCTGCCTTCTTTAGCTGCACCAGCAAATTCGTGGTTTTTCCACTGGTAGGTTTGGAAAAGTTCCATCACTCTTCTAAGTGCTATTCAGCATGGAGTGATAGTAAGCATTTTTCTAAATGAAGAAAGGATTTCTCTCAAAGAAGATATATTATAATAAAATATCCATCTCTCTTGAAAAGAGACTATTTCAAATTAAATCTGGCTATTCAGTTTTCTTTAAAACATGTTGAATTATTCATTAATGACAGGTCTGAAAAATATAAGTTTTCTCTTATTTGTAAGACAGACACAATTTGTTTTGCATCTGACTGAGTATATAAAAGTGAATTAAGATTCAGAACTGTTCATGAGCTTGTTTTGTGCAACATATTATTCACGTCACATCATTGATAACTTGTTTGACATTATGTCATCCAGCAGCTGGAGCTTTTTCTCTGTAATTCTTACTCTATTTTAACATTTATCTATTACTCCACAGTGAGTGACCACACACTGGAAGAGAATGCCCAGACAGAGTATAGAGTCTTCTTCACCAGAGATGTTCAAGAACTGTCTGGACACAATCCTGTGCCAGGTGCTCTCAGATGACCTTGCTTTAGCAGAGAGGTTGGACCCACTGTGATCCCTTCAAATCTTACCCTTTTTGTGATTCTGTGAGTAATAAACTCTTAGAGGCCTTTCTCAAAGCATCCTCTTAAATTATCTTATACTGACAAGATATAGCCAGTTTGATTTAATAGCAAGCACACAGCTTGCAGCAGTATAGATAAATCCTTTTAAAATTGATTGCTAAAAAATTTGAAGTTTTGACAATCTTTGTACTCCATACTATGTTTATTGTTGTCTTTGCCTGTTAAACTTCAGCCACAAGTAACCTTTTCTCTTTGAAGCAAATTCAATGCATGAAGAGCTTCACGATTTATTAGTTAACCTCTGCTTTGTAGGATTCACCGTGGCCTGAAATGCAGTCGCATAGGAAAAGCATTCCTGAATAATATATTTACATCTCTAGGAGTAGGAAAGTGAAATATTGCCAAAGTGCAAGAGGTACAACAGACCTTAGCAGTGATGAAAGTTCTGAAACATAGTTTTTAGAAAAAAAGGGAGCAGTGGGGAGAACTGATGAATTTAAATGCAGAGTGAGAGCAAATAAAATGGTGAAACAGCAAAAAGCCATTCAGGCATTCAGCCAGTAGAAGTATTTAACACAGAAATGATCCTTTACCTAAATAGCTGAATAGTCCAATAGCTTCCTGACTTCACCTACCAGCTCCTCCACCCACCGCATGGAATGCTTCCTCCCAGGTCCGCACCAATCTCTGAGACAATGTTCGCATATTAGAAACAAGGAAATGGGAGGGACTGAAAAACTTCTAAGGCCTCAGGTTATCATGAATATGACCAGGGTTTGTATCCAGGCAATACAAATTGGGAAGAGTTTAGAAAGCCTAGATTACAAACATAATTAAGGGTTTGTGTGGGGTATGATCATTAACCCCAAAGAGTGGATTTTGCAGTGGACATCTCTCTTTGTACAGACCGGATAATTTTTTCAATACAAGTGCTAGACATTTCTCATAGATTAAAACAACTCACTTTACCCAACAGAAGCTGCTTATCTTTCCAAATCAGCTGGGATATTGCTTTTAAACAAAAATGGAGATTTAGAGAGTAAGGATTTCCTGTTGAACTGCTGGAAAATGTAGCTGGTTTAGATTGCAGCTAGACTGGAGCTGAATAATCTTAAGAGTATTGTTAAGGAAGACTTCATAATCTTGGTCTTCTAATGCAACTTAGTTTTGACCACAGTTTTCCTGTATTTCCTTCAAGAGATTCTTGACATTAATCAACTTGCTCAAGATTGTCATCTAAAGAAGTTCTCAGACTGTGTTTTGTATGAGCATTTAATTTACATAATGGATTGAATTTGTATAGCAGAAAGAGCTGGATTCCAAGTGAAAAAGAGGGGGAAAATTAAAAGCAAACTCTAAATTTCCATCCTCAACATTGAAAAGATGCATCTTTTCTATAGGCATGCTACAATTTGAGTAACTTAAAATAGATCATAAGCAGGGAAAATATTTCTCTTTGCTTTTATTATAATAGCTTCATAAGAGCTAAACAGCAGCTGTAAGCATGGTGCTTACTTATTTAAATCTCTGTTAAGCAGCAGTAATGTTTTTCTGCTGCTACACCTAGATGGTTATGAAAAAAAGAATGACTACATTACAGCATTCTCTGTATCATAAGGTAAAATATGGAGATTGGTAAATTAATGATGGGGTTTGTATAACACAGAAATGGATGTTCTTACAGCTTCATTCAGACTTACATTTGTGCTGTAAAGATTTTTCTCAAACAGACAAAAAACAATGGAGTTGCTGACAAGGAATTGAACTAAATCTAAATTGTCACAATATATTGTTGGTTTGAGCAATGATCTACTGATCCCAATCACGCCTGAGTGATAACCTTCTCATTACTGCCATATAAGATGGGTAGAAATCTTAGTTCTAGATCATTTAGTACATATTCAGCAGCTCATATCTTTTTCAGCACACATCCTTTGTTTTTTAGTGACAGATAGAACCTTTAAAGTAGATAATGACATCGCATCAGAACCTTTAAAGTAGATAATAACATCGCACCAAATGTACTCTTGGTTTGAGGGCCGAGGAGCCAGTTTTAATAGGCAGCAATTTATTTGACCTGTTATTCTTTGATATACACTCTTTTGCTCTTCTTTAAAAATACTGTTTTCTGTGTTGCATAAGCATATTTTCTGCTCATCCCTCCTAATAAAGAATCACTACTGAATTTAAGATATTACCTTCTTTTTTTTTTCCCCATTTCTGTAAGCCTCTTCCTAACCCATTCTCTCTTCTCAATTAAGAGTCAAATCTGTATTCTGTTTAAACCATAATAGGTTAGATTAATTATTAAAAAGAATTAGTTATAGAAAATGAGTATGCTGGATTTATTTGAAATTTGCACATATTCTTCTTTCTCCTCTTTTAGCTATGTGACAGATGGGACACTAATAATGCGAATGTTCTAAAAACAATTCCTAAAAAGCAAGGTATTCTTGTTTTAAAAAGTCCGAGATTTTTGATATGAACACAATATAAACCAGAACTATTTCAAACTTCAATGTGGCAGATAATTTCCTAGCAGACATCATTCACAAGTGAAAGGATATGCTTCTTGAGACAGTTCAGCCACTGACTTCTGTTCTTATTAACAAATTTTGACAAATTTCAGAATTACATAAGGTGACAATGCAAAGTTCTTATCAGAATACGTTAATCAGTTGTATCTGACCAAAAGGCAAGAACAGTGAGTATCTTTTATTTCCTCTGCTAGAAAATCTGACACAAGTCAGTAATTTGAAAATGGAAAAAACCCCACCCACCCAAAAAAAAAACCCAACCAAACAAAAAACCTCACACCAACCTAAACCCAAATAGTTATGACCTGAAAATATTCTAATTATCAGGCAAAAATTGGACAAATAACTTTAACCAAAACCAGGAATATTTTGAGAGAAGTTTTGCATTTATTGTAAACAAGTTTTTTAAGGACAAATGTAAATCAGTCCAATACTGATGTGGTACAATGCAAAATATGTAGTGGTAATAAAACATCACTTATTGCTGAATAAAATTAACAGAAGCCTGAGGCTATATGAGGCTATGTCACATTCTAGCTCTCTAATCCATTATGTGAAACAGGCCACTGTGCAATCTTAACAAGTTCTGGTTTAATAATAGTGCTTATAACATATCCATACCATACTCTGTAACACAAAATTCCTCTGTAAGGAATCAGTCAGGAGACAGGTGGATGTTACAACAGCCTGGCTATATGCAGTTAACTGCTCAGGACAAACCTTTTGGGAAGCTTGTTTTAGTATCAAACTCTTAATAGAGCATGACCTTGAGTGGAAAGACAGGCAATTTGTGAGAAACTTTGGGTGTGAATGCTTGCTCAGCAATACTTTGAAAAGATCTATCCATGCAGGTCACACCGTGCTTGAGAGCTGCAAAGCAATAAGGTGACTATATTCAAGCAGTAATGTCCTTACATTCCAACTCGAATAATAGAAATACTGCATAGTGTACTGCTATTTTTATCATCTAGGATTTTCCAGGTTATTCTTGACTATAATCTACAATTCAGATAAATCCTGCAGTTTCATAAGGAAGCCTTAATTTTCTGCTCAGTTTTTTATTGTTTTCTGTAGTGGATAAACATCAATCTCCAAATGGTATACCTATTAGATTTGCGTTAGATTTCCAGGACAAAATTTACAAGCACTGAATGAAGAGTCAGCAGTTTGCTATGTAAGATCTATCTTTTTAAAATGCAATGAGGCTTGATAAGCCATTGAGGATAGATTTTAAACATGAGCAAGATCTTCTGTCATAGCCATAAAATTTTAGGTTTAGATACTCTAAATTCCAATTGGATAAATTTATGAGCTTCTTCAATAAAACATTGATTGGGGTCTCCTTCCATAAAATTTCCTAGAAGTCCTATAAAACACGTTTTTCAAAAGCCTCTAGTCTTTCAAACCACATTCAAAAAGTATCTATTTTATAAATTATTAATCTGCTCAGAACTAGCCTTTAACATTTTAAATAGTTGTCCTTTATATGTGTTCATCTATAGAAAAATTTGTAAAAAATATATTTAAGAATTCAAATTAATACTAATAACCCATTATGTAACCCTTTTCTATATCCACTTCCTTAAAAATTATAGAAGTCTGAATCCTCAATTCTACTTGCTGAAATTATTTTGCTGAACAGTGTAAAAATATATAAAATTGGCAAAACTAGATAGTGAGTAATATTGGTGGAATAAAGCTGAAGTGCTTTATGAAGTATCCTGAGCTTTAAGAATATACTGTACACGAGGTAACTATTGCTATCCTAGTCATTTGCAAGCTAAGGACATGGGCTACTGTAAAATGGATGTGAACAATTGCTTTACTTTCATGGAAAGCTATATCTCATATTCTGCTGTAACGCCTAGCCCATGTTTAGCCTATGCAAGTGCTTTCCATGAGAGACTATTAGTGAAGATCGAGTTTGAAAGGAAAATATTAATTCCCGCTTTGCAAAGTTATAGGGAAGGTCTGCACAGCCCTCAGAGTTAGCTTCAGCAGATCCATATATCTTTCATGTTGTATTTGGCTTCCAGCAATACTAGGCTGACCTTGCCACCTGCACAAGGTGTAATATGACACTACCATTCACCATCCTGTGGAACGCCATCTTGTTCCTTCTTTTCTGGGCTTTGAAAGGACTTCTGCAAAACAACTGAAGCAGCAGAAACTATCTACGTTCAAGAAGAAAACATTTCTGTGACTATTATTTCCTATAAAATAATTACCATAAAATAAAGCAATAAATGAAATTATTGGACAGGGTAATTTTCTATGACACTGTTGAAAATAGTATAAATATACTAAAAATGTCAAGATATTCTCATTGCAATTTCCATTTATGTAAGCAGCACTTTTTCAAAACTGTCCATCCATCAGTATTATCAATAATGAGGCACTTGTACCTTTCTAAAGAATAAATATTTAAAGTTATTCTTGCCTTGAGATGGTGTTACTGATAATTTTTTCTCTTTACATTAAAGTTCCTCTATGTTCATTAATCAATAAACTCATTACACTCTTTTAACTGACAGATTTGAAATGGTTTATTCTATAACGCCACACCTGTATAGTTTTCCAATGACAGTTGTCTCTTTCTCTGTTGTATGACATCATTTTCTCTTGACAATCAGAGAGCATGTTTATACTACCCACATGAAACTTCTGGGAACAACAATGAACATTTTACACATGGATGAATGACCCATCAGGAAGATTTGAGATTAAGACAGAGTGTCATTTCATTGCACTATAAAAGGTTGGTTCACCCATGTCACAAGTTCTGATCTGAATGAAAAAAATTATAGAGGAGAGTCATGAAGAATATTAAGAGAGTGAAGAAGCCTTATTACATAGAGGATCCCAAATTATTGGAATTAATATGATTAAGGATTATAAAAATCAAGAAAATGGTGGTTAAGATGAAAACAAAACAAAACAAAAAAAAATGCACCAAATTAAGGATAGCAGATATTTAATGAAACCTGTGAGACTTGTTATTCACGCAGGTAAAAGGAATTCTTTACTAATCAGTTACTGAACTCCTAGAACTCGCTGCTACAAGGCAGTTGTGGAAGTAGACACAGGAACAGCAGATTGAAAAAGGCAAAATCATGGTCTATAGCTCCATAATGAATAAAACATAATGAATAAAAGAAATAGGCTGGTATTTACCTTCTAATGTCTCTAATTTAATAAATGTGGAAGAGGGGTGAACCAAAAAATCTGACATGACCTGAGAATTTTCCCTAACATGCACATTTCTAATGTGTTCATCATGGTTTTTCTTGTAACGTAAAAAGGTGAGTTCGAATCAGAAGTTTAGGGCTATAGCAAATTGATGTAAAGTAGCCTAGACTGCCTTCAGCAACTTAAAACAGTAAATAATTCATCATTTTAGCTAAGTCTGTTCCCTCTCTTGGGCTATCACAAAAGTTTTACAAAGTTTACTTTTTTTTTTTTTTAATAAAATCTATATAAGCAGCAAACTTGTTTTGTTAATTTTAGAAAGTATCTATTTTCCCAACAGATATTTTTTGTATGATGTCTGTGCATTTATCTTGGATTTCAGACTAGGGGGTGTTTTTGGTGGTTTTGGTTTTGATTTTATTTTGTTGTTGTTGTTGTGGGTTTTTTGTCTTCTGTGTATTTAACTCAAAAAAAATTGATAAAAGGATTGAATTGCTCCATAGGATTTAACGTTAATAAAGTTTGAAACTGGGCTTGCTACTGGTGTGATTTAAAATTCATTGTGTGCTCTCAGGCTGATGCATAAGAGCATGAATGAGCCCAGATACATCCAGGGTTATTTTTTTAAGATGTTCTTGTCTTCCATTTGCAAAGCCCTACTGCCTAGAAAAAGATCAGAACCAGTAAGACCATCTTGCCTTCATAGGCTTGAAAAATACCTTTTGACCATATCACACATCATATAAGTAGTCATAATACTACTTGTACAAATGAAGACTATAAATACTGCTGAATGGTGGAGTTATCAAAGCTTAATCTTACCTGTAGGTCTTAAATAGTTACACTTCCTGCATGCTGTTCTTGAAATAGTTGACCATCAAGCACTGATCTTAATTTTCTATGTAACAGGGATACAGAAACCTTGCCTGTGGCAACTCAGTTGTCACACAGTTTCATTAGCAGATTTCAAATACTGACTAGCAAAAGAAGTATTCAGTTTCCTGAGATTAACATCTGTAAGATAATATATAATATATATACAATTACCATTAATGGAAGATGGATGAGGATAAACCTTATTTGTAACTGTAACTGGTTTTCAAACACTTAATAAATAAAAGACAAGCCTAACTCAATGAATAGCTCCTAATGACTATTTCAAACGTTATTGATGTCAAGACCTAATACCTACTATGAAATAATAATGTTTTTATAGCTGCATGGTCTAAAGATGTAACAGCCTCGTTGTGAACTTAGCTCAATAAACTCCCCTTACTACATTAGCAGTGTTTTATGATTTTATAAGGCATATTGTTTGATTTCAGAACACAGACAATCTAAAGTGTGAAGTGATGTTATCAGCTCTTTTATGTTTACAGATCCATATAGGTCTAAGAAACATATATGTACAATTTCTGTGAGAATCAAAATATTTACATTTGTATTATTTGTCAGGATAAACTTTGCTGATGAATAAGAAAGTGCACCAAATTATTATTAAAAAGGTTTTTTAAAAAAGATTACTAATGGAAGGAATAAATCTAACACTGCAGTGGAATACATAGTTGTACTACTGAAACAGTAAGAATTATAACACCCATTTCTTGTTCCTTCACTTAATTGTTGCTTTGACAAAATTTAATAATTCATTTTTTGCATGTGTTTACATGACTGGTGCTTCTCTAGTATTTAAGTAGATATTTACTCAATTCACTTGTCTTATTATAAATCTTTGAAGATACGTTATTGAGGTCCCCTCTCAGTCATCTCTTCTTGAGACTGGACAGGCCCAGTTCTACCAGCCTTTCCTCATAGGAGAGATGCCCCTGTTCCTTAATCATAATTGCTGTGCTCCCCTGGACCTGCTCAAGGAACTCCATGTCTCCCTTATACTGAAGAGCCTAGAACTGGGTATAGCTCTTCCTTTTTGCCCCATTAGGACTGTGTAGAGGTGCAGGATCACGTCTCTCAACCTGCTGGCTATGCTCTTAATGCACCACAGGATTCTTCATCATTGCCTGCAAATGGCAAGGCAGAAGAGAATGCAACTTGTCCTCCAAATTCCTTGATCAGTTGTCCCAGGGCTCTGAGATTGGTTATCACTCATCTTGCGTAAAAATATAGCTAGACCTTCAACACTGTAAACGTGGAGACTCATTCAAATTGTCTGTCATTGATATTCTGTTACCCATGTACATACAAAGACCAAAAATGTGATCATCATCATCTTAGTCAAATTAATTATTGCAAAAGTTGGTGTATGTCCAATGACTGTGGAGGGAGAGACTTAGGCAACCTAAATATCTTCTCGTGTTCACTGTTTGGCCTTCTGGTCCTTGCAGAAGTTTAAGTTCTTTATCTTACTAGATGTTTATATAGTAGTAACACACTGGGCCTTAATTGTAATAGAAGTTCATATGCATAGTATCCAGTTTTATAAGCAGGAATTTAGTAATTGTTATGTTTTGCTATTGCATAGATCCCAATATTTTTTTTTTCACCATTTCCTTAGTTCTGATCTAGCTTTACATTCCTCCATTTTCCATACTGCTTTCATTTTTCGTTAAATCCTGTGTTGCAGGAGTCTGCCTGCCTGTTTCAGTCATGTTGTTCTTAATAGAAGATCCGTCCAACCTGATTATATTATTTGTATAATCTTCCTGATTTCTTCTACCATAACTTGAAGTTTTAAGACTCTTAGCTGCTGCCTGTATCTACAATGTGAAAACTCGAGACCTTTGGTGTAGCTATTAAGACTTAAATTCAGTGTGTGTATATTCTTTTATAAGAAAATTGCAAACATCCATGTTATGATAGAGAATGAAATAGCTAATCCTTTTTTGAAGTTTTGCATCTATATGTGAGTGACAGAAGAGAAGTTAAACTTGGGACATACAAATAACAAAACATCTTTGGCTTCAATTCAGTTTATGAACTGAACTAATGCCACTTACTATTTATCCTCTCTACATAAATTTTTCCCTCAGCTGACACCTTAGCTTCCTGAAATTGCAATTATGCCTACAAATATGCACTTGATTGAAGAATTATAAAGAATATCTAAAATTTTATTCACTCTTTATTGCACCTTTAAATTAGCCTAGATACCACTCTTGCTTTCTTACACTTTCTAATACACATCATATTTCTGTTATTGAAGTATTTCAGGTCACAATGACATTTTAGCTGGCTCCCTTATTGCTGGGGAGACTCTGAAATAATGGCATGAAGAAAAATTAAGAAATTAGTATTTTAGTATTGCATTGTATTGCACATACTCCTTCACCTCCCCCGGTTGTCCAAAAATGTTTTATCAAGATAAGTCTACCTTAGAAAAACAGCTCATCGCTACTGAGATGCAGTGTGAAGTTTCCTCTGAGACCAAATCCATTTTCTCCAATTAGTGGAGCTCATAAGTGTTAACCTTCACAGTTAAAGGAAATAAAAAGCGCAAGAAAAAAAATTCAAACACTATCTGTTATTGTTCTAATGATGCCATAAGGGGGAT
>VYZS01106101.1:0-16001 GCA_013400695.1 Neodrepanis coruscans | reverse complement strand
GTTTGGGTTTTTTCCCCCAGACTTCTTACTGAGGGTGCAATCTGCTTTCTGGCCTTCAAACTGTGATGTAAGAGGTTTGCTTTCCCTCCATTCCACTGTTGCAAATCTCTAATTGTCCAGGGTGAGAGGCTCAGCTCCTCTTCTTTCCTGCCACTTTCCTCCAGATCTTTTGTACAAGTGATGAGATTATTTTTTTAGTAAAAAACCACTTTTGCCCAAATGCCAGGTGGATGTTTCAAGCAGGGATGAGTCTGATGAGGTTCATGGGGAGGGTTCACTCGCCTCCAGCAAGGAATTGCATTGATTTTGGTGAGAAGAGGTTCGGTTATATCTGAAACCACACCTCTGCCTCCTGCCACAGGTGCTGTGGAGGTTGGGTGGTGAGTCCATAACGTGTTAAGCTATGGGCTCTCTCTGCTTTTTTTGAGACAACAACTGGCATGGCTTCAGGGTGTAAGTTGAAGTTCAGAGTGAAGCAATCAACAGGAGTCAGTGCCCTGCTGGTTTCTAGTTTCCAAATGCCTGCAGTCTGTTCATTTCTGGGAAGAAAAAAGGTGTGATTTGCAATGAAGAAAAGTGGTCTTGCCTGGACCCTGCACCAGGGGAGCTGTGTCCCATCTCTCCCTGCCATGCCATGAGCCACACACAGCCCATCCATTACTCTGAGCTATGTTCAAGCCTTCTAATTAGGGAATATCACTGGAGGGTTGGAGCTTAAACTGATTCTGGCCTGTATTTTTCAATTAAGGCATTTTTTAATATAACCCTTGTTTAAGGTCATCTGGTAATACTAATCTGGACATAATGACTAACTTTATTAACCCTAGATTGTTATTGCTGCACTTCAGTGCCAGTCTTGAAGAAACATTGCCCCCAAAATTAGACACTGGTTAGTCACAGAAACCCAGACTAGTTTGGGTTAGAAGGGGCCTTAAAGCTCATCTTGTTCCACCCCCCTGCCATGGGCAGGGACACCTTCCACTAGACCAGGTTGCTTTCCCAAAGGAATTACAAACTGTAGCAAAACCACAGCAAAATTTCAAGCCCACCCAACCTGGCCTTAAAGTATCTCCAGATACTTTTTGGGATCATTGTTTTCAGCTGGACAAAGGCCAGTGATTCCATTTGGATCTTGCTGAGCAGTTTTTGATAAGCATAAGGGCTCTGTGGAGGAGAGCCTTGTTCCTCTCAGCAGATGGAACAGCTGATTGCTCTGTGCCATTTTATGAGAACATTTTTACAGGATTCTGCTTATCCTGTATTGTTCTGCACGTAGCAATATTACACTGAGAATCACAGGGAGAAATGCTAATTCAGTGTTTTTGTATAGGAGAAACAGCCTAAGTGCATTCCTTCACTCAGTTTAGAAGCAAAATTCATGAAAAGCACATGTAATGCCCTGTCAAGCTTGGCTCTTTCATCTGGGATTGTTAAAATATTTTCACAAGGGGAAGAAAGGTTGCTGCATTCTTTGTTTGCCTGTTTCTGGATAAAGATCATCTGAAGGTGAGAAAACACCCACCTTCCATCTGACAGGCATAATGTGCTCTGGAGTGCAGCCCCTGGGCATAGTTTGGGCTGGGATTTCCCATTGTAGGGCAGTTGGGCAGCCAGTGGCAGATATATAATATATCTATATATCTCCACAGGTTTTTTCCTTGCTTACCCATTCTGGCAGCCACCAGGGCACACCAGGAGAGTAAGGCAAAGTAAAAATTCTTGACATCTCAAATGCACTAAAAAGAAATTGAGGAATGGAAAGAACAACCAGTCTGACTGAAAGAGGCTCAACCCCTCTGATCGTTCCCACCAGTTCCTCCCATACAGTGTTTCCAGCATTCCCAGCTCAGTCTACCACCTACTTGATGGGGGGAGTGTTTATGACACATTCTCTGCATTCCTTTGCCAGAAGTGCTGTAAAGTTGGGCTATTTTTTTCCCCCCACTGTATGTGATGCAGACAGTGACTTGCATCTGGAAAAGTTACCTTGCACTGAATTCTTACAGCACCTTACCTAAAAGGGAAATCAAACACGACCCTGTGTGTGCTGCCCTGGGTGTGCAAAGGGAACTTTGTGTGCCTGGGGTTAGTTCGAGTCATGGTTATAGCTAAAATGGAGAGATATGGCCTTAGGTGGAGGATCTACAGCCTCTAGTGGAGGAGAACTGAGTAAATCAACACTGGGTTGTGCCAAAGGGTGTATTTCCCATGGTCATGATCATCTATGCTTGGTGTGGCAAGAGTGGGAAGGAAAAACTCGATGTAGAGGTGTCCTCAATCCATTCCCATCCCTGGAAGTGTTCAAGGCCAGGCTGGACAAGGCTTGCAGCAACCTGATCTAGTGAAAGGTTTCCCTGCCCATGGCAGGGGCTTGGAATGGGGTGGGCTTTCAGGTCCTTTTCAACCCAAACCATTCTGGGGTTCTGTGAACTCAGCCAGGAACGTTGACTGAGGTCAGGCAATGGGTGTTAGATTAAAGCTTTCTAAAGATAAGAAGGGGTTAACCATTGGAAGAGGTGTCCAAAGGATCTTGTGCATTTTGCTCAGCTCTGTCTCGAGTTTATATCCATCACACAGTGGCAGATTCCGCCTCAGCCCTGGGTTATTGGGCTTGGTGGAGGAATTTCTGGGAGCAAAGCACGGCCTGCTCTAACACTGGAGGCCAGGCTCTGTATTTCTAATGATTTCTTCCTGCTTTCAAAGCTCCTGCTTAAACCTGTGTCTTTTCCCACAGGCTGGGAGCTGAGCCCAGAGGGTGAAATCCCACATGATTCACTGATTAACTCCACCTTCATTCCAGCGTGCTGCCTGATCTCACAGTAAAAGGAAAGGGGGATTTCTCCTTTCCCAGATACCTTCAAGACAGTAGCCCAAACTTCCCATCAAACCTGCTCCTACAACACACCTCCTGCTCTTCCCAACTCACGTGGAGTTGCTTCCTGATGATATATGAGGGTGTCAGGACTCATTATGTCCCATCAGACGATGCAGTGGGATAATAAGAGCTAATGGGATGTGGCAGTAGTCATTTTGAAATGGAAGAAAAAAAAGGTTCTCTGTGCACCAGAGAACACATCTGGTTTGTGGCATAATTCAAATTAACTTGGGGGAATTCACTGCATCTCGTGTGTCTTCCGTGGTGACACACAACATAGAAATGAGGGCTTGGAAAGCTTTTATGAAAGCTCAGCAGTCACAGTGGTTTTAAATTGCCTTTTTTTTTTTCAATTAAGGGGAGAAAAAAAGGGAAATTCTGATGGCAGTTTCCTATACTTGACTGATTCTACCTAATTTGTACTTGCACTGATTGCAGTTTTATAAACAGGAATTCCAGGGCTGTGTATCTCTCTGCCAAGGGGGGACACGTTTAGCTTCTCACTCTCCTCCTGGCTGACATGTGACTTGCCTGTGTTTAATTCCTGAGGATGCAGCAGAGAGATTATTTCCAGGGCAAGGAAATTTGAGGTGGCTTCTATTGGGCATCTTTCAGCCTGGTCCAGGTGACAGCCCATCCTTGCAAAGCTCAGCATCTTTGTGGATTGGGTCTTGGCAGTGCCATGATTCAGCTCAGGAGGGGTTGGTGCAAGAGATCCTTGGTAGCAGCACCTGCAGTGGGACTCCAGGTATTGTGGCCAGGGGCTTTCAGAGCTCTGATGGGAACCAGACAAGGTCCCTGTTAGCAGTAAATAAAGCTTTGGTGCTCCCGAGGTCTTTCAGCAGTGAGGACTCTCCTTGCCTCTGAGGAGGAGTGTGGTAGAGGTAGGTACAGGTAAAGAGTGAAAGGCACATGGTTAAGAGACTGGAAATATTGGATTTGCTGTGTTTGGAGAAGCAAAGAGGGATTTGCAAAATCACAGAGGGAGTTTGTAAATGAAATACAGCTGTGGGCCTGTCCTTCAGCAGCCTCTGTGAGTGATAAGTGGATGCACCTGGTGGCCAGAGGGAGACAGGGAGGAGACATCAACCTGTTCCATCTGCTCCTAGAATATTGCTCTTCTTTTTCTGCTTGATTTTTGAGGTTATTTCACCATCTCTCAATTGTTTTTATTTTGCCTCTTCCTTGTTCCACCCACCCCAAATGCCACTGCTGCCACTTTGAACACGGCTGCGCAATTTTGGCTCATGTAAAGAAGCACTTCAAGAGAGCCTCTTGTCTACAATCCCCTGGAGAAGACTTATTTTATCTATCACACATGCAGATGCCAGAACCTAGAAGAGGAATTACTGCTGAATTCCTTGTTCCCTCCTTGATCCATCATGATCATCACGTATCAGCTCCCTGTCATGTGAGGAGGTGCCTGGGGATCTTTCAAGAGGGGCATTTTAGGTTTTCCTGTGTTCTATTTCTGAGGGTCAACCTGAAAAATGTAGAGAGCCTCCCACTTTCTGCTTTTGACTGTCTTTTTATCTCCCACAGAGAGTTTGGGGCTGGGATTTGGGTTTTGAGGCCATGCAATTGTTCCAAACAGCCCCTTACTGTTTTGTGAATGGGTTATCTCTTCTAGCTGGCTTTATCAAGCTCTTAGGCTGCCCAGCCCAGAACTTGATCCTTGGGCAGGCTGTGTTTTGCTTTTTTCTTTCTTAATCCTTGCATTTACTGCCTGATGGTTCTGGTAGCAGCTTGCTGTTACTTGCCATACTGGCTCGCAGACTTTGGGTTTGGGAGGGCAGCTGGAAGCAATCTAACAATGCAATGCTTTAAAAAAAAAGAGGTGTAGGTTTCCCTTTTTTATCATCCTTGTTCTAATCCTGCACTCCCTGTTTATCTAGTGCTGGCTTCAGCACTTGTCAGACCATGATTCAACTCACTAAACTGGCAAAAAATGGAGCCAACAAAAGCACCAAATGAATTTTGCTTTTTTTTTTTTTTCCTTCTGGGTTTATGAGTTAAAACAGTTCTGTGTGGCTGGATGAGAAGCCCATCTCTGAAGCTCTGCTGCTCTTTGTGTGGTTGGCAAAAGTCCTGCTGGCTTCCAAAGGGAGAGGACCCAGGGCAGGACCTGCGGTGTCTGTCCTCCAGCTGTGCCAAANCTGTTTTGTGAATGGGTTATCTCTTCTAGCTGGCTTTATCAAGCTCTTAGGCTGCCCAGCCCAGAACTTGATCCTTGGGCAGGCTGTGTTTTGCTTTTTTCTTTCTTAATCCTTGCATTTACTGCCTGATGGTTCTGGTAGCAGCTTGCTGTTACTTGCCATACTGGCTCGCAGACTTTGGGTTTGGGAGGGCAGCTGGAAGCAATCTAACAATGCAATGCTTTAAAAAAAAAGAGGTGTAGGTTTCCCTTTTTTATCATCCTTGTTCTAATCCTGCACTCCCTGTTTATCTAGTGCTGGCTTCAGCACTTGTCAGACCATGATTCAACTCACTAAACTGGCAAAAAATGGAGCCAACAAAAGCACCAAATGAATTTTGCTTTTTTTTTTTTTTCCTTCTGGGTTTATGAGTTAAAACAGTTCTGTGTGGCTGGATGAGAAGCCCATCTCTGAAGCTCTGCTGCTCTTTGTGTGGTTGGCAAAAGTCCTGCTGGCTTCCAAAGGGAGAGGACCCAGGGCAGGACCTGCGGTGTCTGTCCTCCAGCTGTGCCAAACTTAGAGTGGGTGTCACTGAGCAAACTGTGCTCAGGCTGAGTCCAGGGCCATTTGTTAAGTAGGAGCTATGGTGGAACAAATCCTTCCAGGTCCCCTCCCTCTCTCCCATGGCACCCATTCTTCTGTTCCTGTTTTTTGGGGATGGGGGTGAGAGGAGTGTCTGCTCTGGAAGCATGTTTGGCCCTGGGGTGTTTGTGATGTGCCGATGAGGGCTCTGTGTCAGCAGCATCCATGTAGTGCTCAGCCTCATGAAAGGCCAAGATCTTCCTGCACATGTTCTGGTTTAACTGGGGGAGGAACATCTGCAGCTCCACCTTGATCATCTGGACTGGAAAGAGAATCTATTTAATTATTTGTTTATTTTTAGCTAACGTTTGTTTGGGTGGTGCAATTAATTTCGTCCCATGAAAAATATCCCCAAATCTTGCATCTGGTTCTCAAAATGTGTGCACATCTCCATGGATACCTGGATGCTCTGCAGCTCCTGGCCCCCCACAAGGGCTTCCTTGGGCACCAGGCAGCTCATCCCATTGTTCTGGCTCTTTTTCCTTTTCCACAGCTGTCCAGGGGGTTTGAATGGGGAGAGTTCTGTTAAACTGGGAAGGGTTGGTTTTCTGGGCTTGCAGTCTCTGAGTGGCTGAATCAGGGGAAAGGTGTCTGTGGGATACACAGGGATTAATAACAGTGCTGGATGGGTGCAGCAGGGAAGGGGTGGCAGATGGAGCTGAGCAGAAAAGGGCCACAGCCCCCCACGTGAGGGACTGCACCAGAAGGGTTCCCCTCCTCCTGAGAAAAAAAAAAAAGAGCAGGAAAATCAGCACCAAACAAATAAATAGGTTTTGTTTTCCTGAGCGCCTTTCCTGGATGGAGTATTTCAGCTTCACCTTCTTCCTGATGGCTGTGGAAAGTGAGTTCACCAGTCTCCCAGGGCTTGGCTATTCATATTTTCTAACAGAAAAACTTTGCTTTTTCAGGACTACTTTCCTCCTTGAACAAAAGGGGTATTGTCCAGGGAAGGATTTTGATTTTATGGTTCTTAAGTCGGGGAAACTTCTTCCTGCAGGAGCTTTCTAGCTGGGTTTCACAGGGAGTTTGCTCTCACCTCCTCTCTGGGGGTGCTTGGCAGTGTCCCTGAGCAGTAAGATACACCCTGCTCCTTCATGTTAGTGTGGCTCACTTATGAGAGCAAACAAACTGCAGAATAACCCCGAGATTGCAGCATCCACCCTGTCCCTGGTGCGTCGGTTTGACGCCAAGGACTCACAGCACATGCCAGTGTGTTGTGGGATAATTTATCTGGGCTTCCTGGGCTCTTGGGAAGGTCTGTCCAAAGATGCTGGGCAACAGCCAGCCTTGTAGATAAGAATGGTTGTGGCAGTAACTACCACACTTGTCCAGCTCACCTTCTGGTCTGTGCTGTTACCTGACCACCAATGTGGCTTCCTTGTCATGGATTGCTGGGGGTAAAGGGAAGATGGTCTTGGACTGGGATCAAGAGTCAGCTGAAAAAAAGGAGCATTGTAAGTAGAAACAGTGTTGTAGTTTGAGGTTTTGTTTTTTTCTTTATCTCCACGTCTTTTTCCCATCATATGCCTCCACTCAGCCTGGAACAACAGCAAGAGAAACCCAAACTCCCCTCAAAGGGATAATGGAAGGAAGGAGGCCTCTTTTCCTTTATTCCTAGGAAAATGGCAGGCATTTGTCATTGTGCAGAAGCTCAGTATAAGTTAGGCTGCCAGACATTTATGATAGGGATTTACTTGGCACATGTGATTCCTGGTTTGGACAGCAGCTCAGCCCCAGCAGGGATTTGGGAGCAGCCGTGCTGGAGGCTCACCCACATGACTTGGTATGAAGGAAGGGTGTGCTTCCATGTGGCTTGGCACCACTTTCCCAAAGGAATATCCCAGAGCAAGGGAAGATGGTTGATATCAATCTTTTTGTGCTGCTGTGAGATTCTAATCTCCCAAAGGAGTGGTTGGGTTTGAAGTGAAGCTGTCACAGCTTTCCCTTCCTGGGGTGCAGTGAGCACCCACCTGTGCTAATCTCTGCCTCTGGTGGCAGCCCTCTCCCTCTGGCTGATGGCCACCCACTTGTCCTGTCATGCAGCACCAGAAGCCAGCAGATGTTGAGATGTTCCAGAGTGTTGGTGCCCCTGGGTGACTCATCCCTCTGGATGTGGGTGTCCCGTGAGGGATGTGGTGACAGCACTGTCTGCAGAGGGACAGGCTTAGTCTGGGCCATGGAGAGAAATCCTCTCCTTGTTCTCCCCCCAGGAGCCCTTTCAGAAACTGTTCCAGTCTAGTTTTGCCATTGTTTTTTTCCCTGCCTGCTCCTGGAGGAAAGCTCTCCTGGTGCTCAGTTGCAGTATCACTTATATGTTTTAGTCTTCCTCTGCTCCCAGCAATGTGTCTTGTGCTAACAGGGCTCCTTTGCCCTGTTAGCTTTTCCTTCCTTCCTTCCTTCCTCTTCTGGGATTTTATTTGTGTGAGTATTTATCCTTCTTCTGCCCTCCTCTGCTTGTCTAAATATTTTGGGTTTTGTTAAGCTTGATGATCCTAAATTCCCTTCATACAGATACAGTCATGAAATGTGAGGATGGAGGGAGATGCAGTGTCAGTGATTAACTTTTTCTCTGGTAAGCTGTGGCACCCCTGGCCCTTTAATCAGTGTGGCAGGGGAACAGCACACTGCCAGAGCTTTGTCAACCCCATCAGACAGGAGCTGCAAGGGAATGAGCACAGTCAGTGCTCCCCATCCATCCAAAATCAAGTGATTATCCTGCCAAAGTGTGACCTCTTTGTGCAGTGTCAGTTTTGTGCTCGTGATCCTTCACTGGAAGGAATGGGGGACAGATGTTTGAGATCTGTTCCTGGAGGGAGGAAGGGGGAAGCTGTACTCTAAACAAAGTCCTCCCTCACGTCTTGCAGCTTCCTAAAGCTGCTCATTTGCGACCTGCAGATATTTATCTCTTCTCCTCTCTATATATTTGTACATTTATAAATGTGTGTATATATATATATGTATATAGAGAGTGTATTAGTCCAGTGGTGTTCATGTTATTTCAACAATAACAGCAGGACTGGGGCCAGAAAATGCATCATGATGGGAGCTGAGCCCTACACTTTTTTTTTAATGTCAATATAATGGTGGCTTCTCTAATGTCTTGTAAGGATGCTTGATGCAAAACATCCTTATTTCCTCATCTGTATGCATGCCAGTTGTCAAATCTTACAGGTCATCTCATTCCAAGTCCCTGCTATGGGCAGGGATCCCTTCCTTCCACTAGACCAGGTTGCTCCAAGCCCTGCCCAATGTGGCTTTGAGAAGGAACAAGCTGGTGAGAAACCAGGAAACCTTCTGTGGATCTGTGGGTGTTTTATCTATGACATCCCAGCCCTGCTCTTTCAGCAGAGAAAATGTGAGGGCTGGCTCAGGGATGCCAAAGCAGCTGCCAAATGAAGGTGTTGCCAAGGGAATTTTTCAGGTCTGAGCAGCCTCCCTTCCCACTGGGGAAGACAAGGGTATTTTTCCCTGACTTCCCCTCTGCGTCTCAGGTTTGCTCTAGTGTGTATTGAGGCAAATTTGTTTATTACAAGTAATCTAAATATTGTGTTGCATGTGTATTCAAGTCTATATGCAAATGGTAATTGCTTGGCTGATCTAGTGTTTTCTTCTGCAAGCAATTTTCCCACTTGCTTCAGTGTAAATCAGGAGTATGTTCTCCATCGCTGGTAAATTGTAGGCTCATATAACCCTGATGGGGGAAGAACTGGGTTCTCTGTGTTTAGAAACAGCCAGAGAAAATATGTGTCTCTGTACA
Source organism: Neodrepanis coruscans (assembly GCA_013400695.1). Lineage (NCBI taxonomy): Eukaryota > Metazoa > Chordata > Aves > Passeriformes > Philepittidae > Neodrepanis > Neodrepanis coruscans. Next base: position 6,592 of record VYZS01106101.1, on the reverse strand, counting down.
CAGAGTTTACATTCCACGTGGGTTCTTTTGCCAGGGTGCCAAATAAAAGAAAAACATGTATTTCTTATCAAAAGGCACTGGAAACATCTGGCTGGGTGGCACCATCCCTGCATCCCATGAATGGGATCCAAAGGAGGTCAAGGATAATGCAATTTGGGAGGGCTTGCTCGGGACTAACAACTTTTGTGATTAAATAAAATCAATCAAAAGTGGGAAAACCAGGCCCTGGGGCTCTCAAGAGAAGACTTGGTGGTGGTTGAATTTATTAATTAATTTGGAACGTGTTTGGAGGCCTTTTTTGTCGTGATTATCTATGCACAGTTGTCATCCTGTACAATTCTTAACTCACTTGGAAGAATTTTTGGCAGGTTCCAAATAGTCTGACGTTCAGAGAAATTATTTTAATCATTAAATGTTGCTGTTGCCTGCTTTCCTGTTCCAGCATTTTACTGTTTCTTCACCAGGTATCAAGGCAGTTTCTTGGCAGTGATTAGAAAATGTCTGGAGGTGTCTTGTCTATGAAAAGGAGGAACCAAAGCAAGTGTGAGTAGTTCATGCACACATCAGCCTTCTGCATCTTAGGCCAATTGTTCTGAAAGACCTTGTTGTGATTCTGATGTGACAAGTCTTTTTTATGATACATAAAGGTTGTGTTCACACTGCACTGTAAAATTAGCCAGGAGATTTCTGATTAGACTTGATGGTGAAAGGCAGCCAGACAAATCTAGTTCTATGCATAAAGCACAATATTCTCTGTGGCCCAGTACTGAAGTATTCTTTTCAGCAAAAACAGGTAGGAGACCCTATAACAGGCTTTCCTGAATTATTTTGAGGGCAAGTGTTGGAAGGCTTTGGAGAAAGGACATAACCTCTTAGCTGCATGGGGGATATTTAGCACTTGATGGTTGTGTAAAGACAAGTCTGTTTTTCCTTTCTTTGCAGAAATGCAAAGTAAAAATATTTGAAGGGGTTGTGTGTCAATATTTATTTCACCTCCCTGGGATATTTTTCTCTGTGATCCATAGTTTGGCTCTTCCCTTTTTATGGCTCTTCATTATACAACACACTCTTCACTTGGCACATACAGACCCATCCTCAGAGGTGCTTGGTGGAAATCTGTTTGACAAACAAAGGAGGTGATTCTTCTTTCTTCTCTAATATCCTCAGGTTGGTTTGTCTTTAACAGCAAATGGACTGGAGATGATGCTCCAGCTGGTGCAGCCTTCTTGTCACCAGCTCCCCTATAACATCCTTAATAAATGAGCCTGGGTGCCAGTTGCCTGTTGTTCCACTGGAGTCACTGACCTGCCCATGCTCTCCCTTTGAGGACTGAGGGCAAAGGCAAGATTTAGGGGAAGTCACCAGCCTCATCATTGTTCCCACGTTGCCCCCATAGCTGTTAAACCTGCGTGGGGTGTGTCCCCGGTCACGAACCCTCAGGGGCAGCCCTTGGCTGCAAGGCTCCCTGAAGGAGGAATTTTCCCACTGCTGATCTTTCTGGCAAGGAGCGGAGCCTCGCTTAATGCAATTGTTATTTTTATCTGTTGCTGAATGCTCTGCAGCTCAAGCTGGGTGGTCTTTGAGGCGTTTTATACAGTCTACATGGGTTGAGCTGGGGGAAGGAGAGGTATTTGTTATGGTCGGGGAGGAGCACACGGGTGTGGGACTGGCTGAGTGCCTCCAGTACTGCTGGAATTGTGGTGGTGGCTGGTGCTGAGCTGCAGCCACTGCTCACTGGGTTCAGCAGAGGTGAACTGGAATGGGCTGTCTTGTTCAGAGTTCTGTGTCTATATGTGTCCATACCCTCAAGGAATAGCCACAGAGAGCTGTCATCCCCTGGGGACTGTAGCAGGTCAGCAAATCTCATTGGAATGGTCTGGCCAGGAATGGGACGGCCTCTAAAAAAGTCATCCTGAGGAGTGTTGACTAAACCTGCCTGTCAAGGGCAGAGCTGACCCAAGAGGCCTTCTGGACCTGATGCCAACCAAGGGAAGACTGAAAAGATCGACTTCCGAGCACGGGCTCTGATTCAGATAACACCATGTCTTGCTGAGATCCCACCAAGGGCAAAGCCAGAGGGAGGTCTCCCAGCCCCACAGTGTGGCTCGTTTGCCTGCAGTTAGATTTGTGTGTGGTCAGAAGAGTGAAGAGTGGGAAGGGCCAGCAGCAATGGCATTTCTGGAAGGAGTGTAGGAGCCTTTTCTAGCAAGAGCCTAGAGCTGTCATCAGCTGGACACACTTTGAGGGCTTCCACTTCCCCAGGCATTTGTTTAAAAGAAAATCAAGGGGGTGATGGGGTGAAAATTATCTTCAGCAAGGGATTTCTCTTTTCCCCAGCCTTTTTTCCCTGTAAGTGAAAGCATTTCACAAACAACTAATTAAGTTTTGCATCATCCCATGACAGCTGTAAATGGTAATACCTCACTGCTTTATTTCCTTCTTCAGTCTGGAAACCTCAGCTAGTCTTCAGCAAATCAGGAAGTGCAGGCAGTTAATGGAACATGTAATTGAAAAAGAAGGCAAAAATAAAATCTCCATATTCATGGAGAGTCACAGAAATCCCTGTACACTGAGACAGGGAGTGGCGACAAGTTGGAAAAATCCCTGTGGTTGTTCAGTGGTGTCTCAGGGATGGGTGCAGGAGCTTTCACTGGCTTGGCCCAAGGACCTTGGGCAGCAGAAGAGCATCTTGTGGGGATTTCTGTGCCTAAGGTGGGACAGCTCACCCCACTGATGTGCTCAAGTTTGACTCAATTGAATTGCACATCCCATCTTGGGATGAAGGCCAGTTGGATGTTACATTAGAATTTAAGTTGGACTGGTTAGATACTGCAATCTTGGACTTGGTCCTTGATTTCTTTTGTGTGGTCTTCTTATGGAAAACTCTGTTACCCTTTAAAAAAAAAAAACAAGTTTGTCACAGGAACAGCTCATGCTGTGGGCAACTGTGCACGACCAAAACAGCACTGGCCTCCTCGTGCCCTTCCTCAGGAATGATGAGGACTTCTGCATGTGTCCCATCTCTGGATGTTCTCCTCGTCCAGCAGACTGGGACATTCAACAGCTGCCGTTGTTTTGGAATGGAGGGTCTCCAAGTTGGATGTTTGCCTGTTGTTGGATGGAGACCACCAGCTCGTTTGCTGTGGAGCAATGAGCTGCTAGGGGCTTACAGCCATCTCAGTTTCCACAAGGCCACATTTCTCTTCAGAAGGATCCAATTCCCCCTTTCCTCCCATTCTTCCATCCACAACCTCTGCCTTTTCCATGGGCTGCAGGAAAGCCCAAAGGCTGATGTGTGAGCAAATATCCAGATCACTGCAGGGCGAGAGGCTTAGAGGGCTGAGGTGACCCCAGGAGAGGCATGGAAATTCAGCTCTTTTGGATTAAGCTAGTGAGGTTTTTCCAGCTCTTCATGTGGAAAAAATACTATTCTATATAATACTTTTTCCTTCCACCTCCCATACAATTTTCCATCTCCTTACCAGAAAAAGAGGAAAGGGGATTTGTGAGGAAAGCAAAATGATTTTGCTACTGGTTTCATTTAATTCCTTAGAAACTGGTTTGCTTTCTTAGTGGAAAAGGAGGTAAAATTAATGTGGAAGTGGGAAATACTCTATAGTGATGATGTTGGGATGGATGGTGCCCAAACCTTGGGAGCAGCACTTCTTCATGGACTACGAGGGGTTGCAGAATAATCTACAGCCTGCCCCATGAGGCAGCTGTGAAAAAATTCCTGATGGATATAGAAATCCAGCCACGACTTGGCCAGGGTTTTAGGATTTAAGCCTGTCCTATGGCTGAACCTTAAAAAAAGGTTTAGATTTTTTTCATGCCAACCTGGTAGCATTGGAATATGATGAATAACCCATTGGAAAAAAGACTGCCTGGTCTGAGGAGCCGTGGTTTGCTCTGCAGGATGTGCAGCATGGTTTGCTGTGTGAGGCTGGTGTTCCAAAGAGACAAATGAGGTTAGGACAGATCTAGTGTTACCAGATCAGGACTAACCCTGTGGTTCCACTGAAACTTATAAGTCAGATTGACTTACCCTGCCAAAATGTTTGCTGCATTGGGATGTTTGGTGACAGGGATTTGCGTTGCTGGGATGTTGCAGCACAGTGGTGATGGGGTTGTGCTGGATGCTGTGGGGGCTACCAGGGGGCTGCATTCTGCCACTCTGAGAGGGAGCTGGGCCGCCCACAGGCTCCTCTCAGAAGGGATGGAAGGTGGGAGAGGGGCTTCCTGGGCTGGGTCACCCGGCTTTGGATGTCGGAGCTGGTGTGTGATACTTTGCTCTGCTAATGATGCTGCTTTGACCTCTTCCCCTTTCCCTGCTGACACCAGGGACCCTGTGTCATGCTCCTGGCTTTGTTTTGATCTCCAGTAATAGCAAAAGAAAACAAATTGATGCTTTGTGTTCACCTAGGTCTGAGGATACTTATTAGGTTGGGGATGAGACAGACTTTCTCCAGCCTGTCTCAAATGCCCAGGTGCCAAAGGTTTGGTGGATGTTGCTCCAAGATTCTTATCTAAGGAGCACTCCCAGGGGAAGGATAGTTTGAATGAGTAGCCAGGAGCTTGTTTGGGCAGTGGGTTGCAGCACCAGGGCTAGAAGAGGAGCACAGGAGGAAGGTTGGGAGCTGCCTGGGGAAAGCAGCTGCTGGGCCTGGCCATCCCATATCTGTGCTGAACAGCCACTGTGCCATCACTGCCTGTCACAGCACCATAAGTGCTGGTGATAAAAAGTTGCTTGTCCAAAGCCCTTTTCCAGGTCTCTTGGAGCCCCTTTAGGCCTGGAAGGGTCTCTAAGGTCCCCCTGGAACATCCTCTTCTCCAGGCTGGACACCCCCAGCTCCTAGCCTGTCTTGCCCCATCATCCCAGGCCACCCAGCCCTTAATATGATCATGAAACATGCAGCTGAGAGTGTTTCTTTTACAGGAAACACTGAAGGACCATTACCAAACCCCCAGGGAGTGGGATTGCCCATGGGTTTTAGATAAGCTGTGAGGGCAACATCTCTCTCCCTTGGGACAGGGATGCTCAGACTTTATTCCTCTCCTTAGAAAGGACAAGGCAGCAGCAACATCAAAGGGTTTGGGTGAGTATTTTTCAAGTGTAGAACAGCTGCAAAAGCTTAAGCCAGGAAAGTTGATCAGAAAGTTGGGGGGCTGCTCCCTCCTGTTCTGCTGTGCAGCTGGGAGCTGGCTGAGCTCCCTTTGCAGCTGGCAGTGAAGGTGGTACCTTGCTCCCAAAGGGAGTTGTGGTTTGTGTCAGGTTTGTGTGTCTTTGCTAGGATACAAATGGGTGCAGCACACAGCTGACTTGCTTTTTGCCACATTAGGACAAAAGGAAAATCATATTTATGTGTAAACTACAGTGCTAAGACCATCCAGGTCGAGTTAAACTGAGCATGGTACAGCCTGTCATGGAGTATCTTCTTACAAAAGCCAGACATAAATCATTTTGATGAACATACTTCACCCACCTGGTCCCATCGTTCCCGTGGTGTGGTTAATCTGAAACTGACAGTAAATAATTCAGCTGTGTTTTCTCTCCACCCATCAGGAATCTTGGCTCTTTCCCTCGTCCTCACCAGGTTGTGTCAGGAGCAGAGATATAAAACAACAGGGTTTTTTTGTACCCAGAAAGGCTTGTCTTTGCTCAGATGATGCTCAGAACAAATAATGGGTCTGGAGCAACCTGGTCTAGTGGAGGGTGTCCTTACCCATGATAAGGAACTAGATGGTCTTTAAGATCCCTTTTAACCCAACCCATTCTCTGAAGGCTCTGTGCATAGACCCAAGTTAGTCCTCTCAACAGTGCTCAGGATTTGTTGTGGGGCAGGTGCTGGCTTTTGGTTTCCCTGTCAGTGTCCATCCATCTTAATTATTAAAATATTTAATTGGATGGAAATATTTTGCCTTCTTGTAGGGCACATGTTCTGTATAAAAACAAGGAGCATGTGAAAAGTGGTATTTGTTAGGGTGAAACTTGCAAGGAAAAAAAAAACCACAAAAAGACAAGAAGAAATGTAACCAACCCTTTGAAACCTGGAAGAAGTTGTGGGATTGTTTTTGGCAGGAAATGAAAAAATTTCCTTTTCCTTGATATTCTTTCCTTCCCTTTTTAATTTTTTAAAAATTATTATTTTTCCTAAAACGATGTAATTTCCTGACTCTCCCTAATCTGAGCTGTATAATCAAAAGGAAGGGAAGGCAAACTGGGATAGCTCCTTCCTGTAAGGAAATGATTTCCAATCTTTATTTGAATGCACCAGAGCACTGCATGCCTTATTCCCTAGATATGACTAGAAGTATTATTTGGCAAAGGTCCTTGTTGCAGAGATAGGGGCTGGGGATGGAGGGTGGGGAGGTGATGGGGTTATGTGCAGGCAGGGTACATAAGAAAGACACAGACTGTGAGAAAAAGCTCACAAGTAAATTTTCCTGTCTTTCTGAGCATATTCTATAATCCAAAAAGTGCTTTAGGTTTGTTTTTTTACATCATGGACTAGCTTGTGTATTTGAGAGTATGGTACTGAGAGCAATTACCCTCATTATCTGATTAACATGAACCATAAAATGATTTGGGTTG
>VYZS01106098.1:4454-14554 GCA_013400695.1 Neodrepanis coruscans | reverse complement strand
CCCCCCCCTTCCCCACACACACCCCTCTCTCTATAGCTACAGATATAGATACACATCTCTTTACATGGAATTACATTTTCCATGCTTCTGTCCTGTTTGGTTTTCCTTTGGTCCCGCATTATAACCATTTCCTCATGGCAACTGCTGCAGTGCATGGGAAAGGTATGTGTATAACACAGTGCCAATGGTATGTGTTACACTGCTCAGATGTGGAAAGGGGGTTACCCAGTGTTCCCACTTCTTGATGGGATGATGTTACAGGACTATCATGCATGAATGGAGCCAAACTTGATGTGATTTACATCCAAATGCTCTGGCCTGGAGTGGATTGTGGAATTAAATGGTATGTTCATGTGTTTTCTTCTAAAGAGAACTAACTGGTTTTGTTCAGAAATAAGGTAAGAAGTAAACAAATACCAAACTAACAAACAAAACAAAATGAAAAAAAACCCAAACAAAAAAACAAAACAAAACCAACCAAACAAAAAAAAAACCATAAAAAACAAACCCCTAGTTTATATGTAGTGTGACTGCAAGAGCCCTGGAATGAACCAAGGATTTGACAGATCAGAATTTCTCACACACTTCTCCATCCCCAGCCCCGTTTGTAGCAGAGACATGATCCTTCAGAGTGACTGAGCAGGATAGGTTTTGGGAACAGAAACCCCAGCTACAGCAGATTCTGAATCTGAATACCAGAGTTTGTTTCAGTGTTTAACAAATGACGTATACATTACTTACACTAAAAATAACCAATGGTCTCAATAAGACAAGGAAGCCTAAAAGGCAAGCCTTGAGTCCTTTGATGCGTAGAAGCAGCTCAGCTCTGTTTCTGGCAGGGGAGGAAGGGGAAATTTCTCCATCTAATGGTACTCCTACTGTTCCTTGTAGGACAATTACTGAAGAGTAGGTATCCAAAATACAGAAACATAGTTCTCAATTCTCTACACTGTACTAAGGAGCAGTACTTTTTGTACTAAAATTATGAAGTGCACTGTCCCAGAACAGTAGAAACCCATACCATATCCCAGAACATACTGGCTCTGAGTCCCAGTGTACAGTAGAGAGCATGAAGAACTCAAGAGCTTCAGAGAGACTTGGGAAGGGATACAAAGTCCTAAATTGTGGACATGAGGTAGCTTGATGCCGTGCCTGATAGATAGCTGAATACTCTCCCTTGGCTTTCCCATTAATTATATCCAAACTCCATCATGCTGGGTGTACTATGCCAGTGGTGTATGAATCCCCAGTGAAGCTACATTTTTCTCCATCTCTTGAGTCAGGCACATGAGCTCCAAAAACGGGAGGTGCTCTCCTTCCCTGTTTTCATATCAGGTAGATTTTGGGCTTAGTAGGTAAGCCGTTTTTGAAAATTACTTTGAAGCCCTTTACTGCCTACTGTACGTAGTCTAAGATTTCTTCCTGCAGTCAGGCAAGGAGGCAGTTAATTAGTTCTGCCTCTAAGACAAGGAATTTTGGCTTTTTCTCTGTATTCCTAAGTCAGGCATAGGTAGAGATTTTGACTGCCTCAAACCATTTTCTTCTTTCTCATAGCCAGTAAGAAAGTTTTTTTTTTCCCTTCTCCAATAGTCCTATGTGTTTTTGACAGCTTGAGGCCCAGGTTACACTCTTCCATATAAACAGGAGGAAGAAAGATCACCTTCTTAAGGAAATTGTCTACTTTGCACTGGATGCTATGCAGCATCTACTTACAGTTTGCAAATTTAATTCACAAAATGATTCATCAAACCATGTGTATGGGGGTTTTTTTGTTTGTTTGTTTAAGAACAAATTTAATTGCAAGATAAAATACAAGAATTTAAAAAAATGACAAAAATAGTGTTCTAGTTCAGATTAGCATTCACATACAAATATGTGCAATATTCAACTAAACTTTTTTTTATTTGACCAAAAATGATGGTGATCCATCTATTATTATGTTTTTTAATATAATAGAAGTAAAAGCTATCTTCAAAGAAATGAGGTAATGTCTATAAATAATTAACTTTCAATGGTTATAGTGTTTAAAGATAATCATCCACTGGGCCATTTATTAGCCCTGATAAAGTGAATACAGTGTCACATATCATTGAAAGGCCTGGAGGATTAAGGCACCAACCCTACAAACTCTGATATGCTTGCTAGTCAAACCAGTCTCCACAATATAGTTAAACCAGCTTATAACCCTTTGCTTAAAGTAAATGCGTTTAAGTCTGTTCACGCTTTGGATTATTGCCTCTCTTGCTGCAGGGAAAGTATAAGAGTCGGCTCAGTACTGGAAGAAGAATTTTATATAAATTCAATATACCATTTTTTTCTTGATACACCATATAACAGATAAAGTCTGTATTATTTGTCTATAAAACTAATTATATACTCTGTAAAATATTGTAAAAAATAGATTTTTTAAAATTCTCTTTAATTCTTTTTATTTCTCTTAGTTTAATGCTCTTTCAGTGAGACTAAGGAATTCAGTAAGCAGATTCAGCAGTTCTTTTAAATCCCTGAGTTATATGCAAGAAAGAAAAAACTTATGCTTCAGATATTGGAATCATATTTGCTTATTTAAAAACAACCCAACTTTTTTTCCTTGTTTTCTGGTTTAAAGAGTGTCATAAAATCATCATAGCAGCAAGATACATTTTATTAATTTAATAGCTATAATGTCCATGATTTTCTGTTCATCAGAGGAACAAAAACATGAGCAAATCACCAGCATTGTTTTTTCCGTAATTTAACGCCTTGTCATACTGGGCTAACTAATAATGTATTATGATTAGAAGCAACGATGCTAAAGGAGGAGAAAAGTGAAAGATGGAGTATTAAATCTGATCCACATGTCCAAGTCAATGTTGCTGCATCATGTAGCAAATACTCTTTTATCAGCATTATCCACCCCTTTCTCTGATCTGCCACAGTGAACCACGCATTAGTGGACAAGAGTACATTAGTCACATTTAACATTTTTTGTCCTGGAAGAGCAAGCAGGACAGTAATTGGGTTGAGCTGTGTTTGGAGAACAGCCCCATTACAGCTCATGCTCAGCCAATGACTCCAAGCTGCCCATGCTGTTTTGCTTGTTTGCTTCCTGAGGAGAGCAAACAGCTCTGTGGCAGCAGCACCATTCCTGACCCAATGCCCAACGTCTCCATGCCCAACACCCCAGCTGGGAGGAAGAGATCTCTCACATGTTTTCTGCCCAGCTGGTGTCTCACAAGCTGCCCCGTTGTGCCCTGTGGAGCCATCTCCCCTCCACATCTGCCATGGGATGGCTTTATCTTCCCTTTGCAGCCAGTGACTCTCTGCTTTCTGGAGCACAGGAAATTCCTGCCAGCAGCATGACAGCCATTTCATTGCCACATCAATGCCATGAACTGCTGGAACAGAGTAACGGAAAATTCTTCTACACAGAAAATTAAACCTTTAAAGCAAACTAGGAAAAAACTAGTTGTGTTCTTTACTGCAGCAGTGTGCGTAGTTCAAACTGTGGCCTGCAGAGATGCACCTGTGAGAACAAGCCTGAATGCCTCTAGCTTAGGCGCAAAGAGGCTGGGCTTTTCTTGCTTAGGCCATGCTTAGCTTAAACTCATTAATTTAACTATTAAAATATGCATAGCTAGTCTTAGAAATTCCCTTCTACCCTGGAAGTAAGATCTCGGTAAGTTTTTCATCTTGCCAGTTTTCACACTTTTCCCAGAGTAAAGAATCTGATTTGTCTTTTTCCACTGGATTTAATTTACATTTATCTTAAAGTTACAACTTCTCATATGCAATATGCAACATTTGTTGCTTCTTCACAAAATACAGTTTCTGGGAGCTCTGCAGGGACTGAAAGAAAGTATGGATACTATCTGATATTTGAGAAGAACTAAAAAGAGGGTAAGGGAACATTTGTTCTCATTCATTTTTTTGTAAAAAAATCAATAATGTCAGATTATGACAGAAAGAGCAGTATTATGAACTAATAAAACCCAACCCATTATTACATGACAGTTGCTGAAGGCAATTAATGTGCTGGGTACCTTCTTATATTTTATATAAATGAGCTTATTCATCAAATATAAAGAGATTTTTGCACAGTGTAACTGATTTGATTTCTATTGTGTTGCCACAAAACCAGAAATGCCTTAAAATTCAGTGAAAAAAGTGCTGAAAATTAACACATCTTCCTAAGTTTTCCCGTAAAAGTTGAAGTAGCAGTTAGCAGTAACAGAAAGTGGCAGATCCATGTATTGCAGCACTTCAGAGGTCCTGTTTCCAGAGACCATCTCCCAGGTGGACTCTCAGCTGTCTAATAATGCATCCAAGCATTGTGGCCTTTTTCTCAATGGAGGAACTAATTTGAGTATTTCACAGGGGGGAAAGGAGCCAGGGAGAAGTAGTTTTTAGGTATGTAATACCTTTGAGATCTCTACCTTTTTGGTCAAATACAGCTGAAATTAGCTGACAAATGAACAATTATAAAGTAAGACCTGAAAAACATCAGGTAAGGCCAAATTCTTTGGAAAGTAGGCTGTGAAAGCGGAATGGACCAAGGCAGGTTTTTTCCTCTCATACACTTAGAAAAGCAAACTTACACTAACAAACACACGGAAACAGCCGAGTTGGATAGTAGAGAGTGTCAGGGAAAAAACATACACAAACGCTGTAAAATTTACAAAACATTATCCCTTAGTGTCACTCTTTAACCCTAGGGCTTTAAGCCAAATAGCATAATTTTCAACGTCAGAAGCTGAGATTTCAGAATAAAAGAGGAAATCATTTAATAAAGAAAAATATGCAAGGCCAAGATGCTGCTACCCTGTTTCTATGTTAGAAGGAAAGACTTTAGTTTAAAAAAAAATGAAGTTAAATTTATATTTTTTGCAGCTCTCACATAATTTCAAGCAACAGAATTTTAACCTCCACAGAATTATAGCTGTCACCCAGGAATATTTTCTGGATTTTGATAAAAGCACAGGAAACAGAGGGACTTGCTGTCTCTGCCTCTGGGTTCCTACACTGGAGCCCAATTTAGCTACTAGCTTAAGACTGTGCCTAATTGCACTTCATGTCAGTTATGCTTTCAAGTTTTTTGCTGAGACTGGACCACTGTCTGTTTCAAATTTTGATGAGGTGGCCATTGTGTCAGTAGTAGATAGAGAATGAATATGTAACTTAACAGCTGTTTTCAAACATGTTTCCAGATTCGCAGCTTGGTTCACATGTCCAGCCATTGTTAGACTGCTATGCTGAGTAGAATCAGTGCACTGTGCTTTAAATATCTACACTGAGACAGCTACAGAAAGTGATCAACAAATGGCATGGAGCAGATGTACAGTAGCTATAGAAACCACAATCTACACAAAACAAATAACCATGGGCCATTATCTACAATTTGGTTCAAGTTCCTTCAACTGCTTCATGACATCTGTTGTAAGAAACCTTGTAGGATGGGCTGAAAATATATGTTAAACACAAATATTCCTGAACAAAGAATAAAGTCATTTCAAACCTAATGGTACTACAAGGGTATTTAAATGTAGTAATAAAGAAGCTAATGAGGGATGCTATTGGTGCCAAAGCAAAACACTAGAGAAAATTAGCTACAGCGACCTGCCTGTGGAGCAACACACATTACTTCACGTTGGCGCAAGCTATAGCAAGACAGTGTTTTAATAGCTTTAAGCATCAATTTTTTAAAAATCCAAACTATTAAGAAGTTGGCACTATTTTTATTACTCGATGGCATACAATATCACCCTTGAAGATTTTGGATTTTCTTGTAAAAAAATCTGACTCTTGCTTCAAAAGTAGACTTAAAATAAGAGGATTTTAAGTGAAGATTGGTTTGTAGCTGATAGCAGTGGCTCCTTCTGGGCCTCCAAGGGTCCACCAAGAAATTATCTGTCTTGTTTAAAGCATGAAAAATTAAAAAAAAAACCACGTGAGAAGGAGAGGTAGAAACAGACAGTAGTGAGGTCTTTCTCCTGAGGCATAGAATAAATTCTTACAGCTCACCCCTTTGGGTTCTTCTTGCTTTAATTGTAGCTTAAATGGGTTGATGCCCTGGAGAGCATTCCAATTCAGGAATGTGCTTTCAAACTCTATGTCAAGATGCTGGGTTTGAAAGGTAGATAAAAACATGAGAAAGCAAAGAGAAAAGTGATTTGGGAGCCAATACGTAGGTGGTAGTGAGACTTGTCCACAGACAGACCTTTCCCAGGAATGACTGAGAGGTGAGAACAGCTACTGGTCGGCAACAACACTGAGCCTCAGCAACAACACTGAGCCTAATGTCTTCAGTTCCTCCCTGGAAAAATGTTTGGCAGCTGTATTTGGTAGAGAGAGTTGTTTGACTCTGTGTCATTAACTGCAGTTACTCTGCTGTTAGCTAGTTTGGAGAGGATCCTTTATAGGAGATCAAAAAGGAAAGCTAGGAGGGATGAGCAGCCATATGCACTCTAAATCTTGGAGTCTGCGTGCATCAATCAGCAAAATGAGAAATTAATATTGGGGGATGTAATGAAAAAGCAGGATGGCTTTGCCAGCCCTTCAAAAGGAATGTTTAGAATTAAAACCTTACCAAGGGGAGAATTCTTGACTCTTATATTTTATTAGTCTGTCAGAGCTTCCGAGAAATCGAAACTCTTTATTAGCCCAACCAGTCTGGTAGCATTTCATATGCAAGAAACTACCACTCTGATTCACTGATTGGAGAATGTGTTCAATATTTGCTTTTATGAAGACTTTCACTAACAGATGGGGAGACCCCTCAGCAGGTCTGCCCACAGTGTTATTTTGCCATCAATGAAACTGTTAGTGCCTTTCTGTAAGGATTTACTCTAAAAGAGTTATGGAGTAACACCTTGTATTAAAACAAATCTGTGACAATTTGTGGGTTTGTGGATAATCAGGAATAAATCTTTCTAGAAAACACAGTGAAAAACTGCATAAGAAAAAACATAAGCACAAGTTTTAAAACAAAACAGTCTATTAAGAATATTACTAAGAAAAGCAAAGTGTTAGTTCTAAAGTGAGCAATTAACACACATAAGTTTATCTCACCAGGTGTCCCTGTGTGAGAGGGGCGTAAAGAGAAGACAACCTGTCGGCAGTTTCTGCGGTTTGGATGGAAAAGCTTCTTCCCCCAAAATAGCTCTCAACCTCTAACTCTTTATATACTATTTCTTTAGGGTGATTTTCAGAAAATTTGAGAGTTTTGTGTGACAGTCAATTTAATTAGAGATTGATTTATTGTTTCTTGGTATATAGCTGGGAGGATCAAAAGTTTATTACAGTTCCATCCTGGTGCCTGTGTTTGTTGGAGCATGGTTGAATACCTTTGCATCACCCCAGACTCTAACATACCAGGTGTTCCATCAGTGTTTATCTTCTGTGAAGGTTAGCATGATCCTTTTTGCTATCCAGGAAGTACCAGCGGGGTTCTTCTCTTCTGCAACTCCTGTGTTACTTTAAATCCCACAGGAGATTAACTAGTTTCATAGAATCATAGGATTGTCTAGGTTGGAAAAGGCATTTAATATCATTGAGTCCAACCGTTAACCCAGCACTGACAAGTCCACTACAAACCATGTCCTTAAGTGCCATAAGAATACCTAAGAGGAGGGCACACTCTGCATCTGACACCTGGGTGACAACAAGTTCACTCCAGAGCTCTGTCTGAGCAGCTGTGTCAGTCATAGTGGGTGTGAAATTTAGAGGGGCCGTGGCTTTCTGCTGATGGCATGCCATTGCTTCCTGATTGAACTGTGCTTCCAATGAACATAAACTGCTGCCCAAACTCTCATGTCGTTCTCTGTTTGCTCACTCTGCTTGTAGTGGTCCTGGTCACTAGCACTCCATTGCACTAGGTGATACACAAAGATATTAAAAGGAAACAAACCTTGTCCTTGAATTGTTGCATTTTAATAGACAAGAGAAAAGGACTGCAGAAAAGAAGGGCTGTTGAGCATTTTTTACAGATATAAAACTGACACATAGGGAAATAAGCCTTCAAGACGCAGAATCTACTGTGGCCTGAAAGTCCACTTAGAGGAGTATTCCTGCTCCTTTTAGCTCCAGAAAACATATCCTCAGACTGCCAGGAGCTGATATACTGAACTAAAAAGAATAGTATTTTCCAGGTTTTGAGACCAAGATCATTTCACAAGTATCTTGGGAGCAGAGGTAAAAGTGACCACTCAGTATAATGCTCTGTCAGTATGCAAAGAAAAGAAATAACCTCCTTCAAGAAGACTCTTTTTTTCTAAAATAATCCTCTCTAATAGCTGTTGCCAACCTATCTTTTTGTTCTTTGAGTTATTCTGCAATAACAGCCTCAAATACGGCATATGAAGATTTGATTGGTATGTAGAAAACCAACGTATGCCAAGTTATAAGCATGATATATAGGGCATTAACTTTCCCCAAAGGATTATTTAATAATATTCCTCAAATAACTCTGTCAATGCATTTGATGATATTTTTTCCATATATTATTCATTTTTTATTACTTTTACATCTTGTAGAAAGAAAATTTTCCCAAAAAGTTTAAATAAAATATTTGCAATTTGGTTCATTTTGTTATTCACTGAACTCCGGCTTGCAGTTTCTTTTTCACAAACACAGTCCTTAAAAATAAGTGTTTAAGCAGAAGATGGTGGGTGGTGATATAACAGACACGGAATGGAACTAAAGAAAAAAATTTCACATTTTTGTGTTCTACTACCTGGAAAGTAGGGCTCAGAAAGGGAATGACATGAGCTTCTCTGTGAACATATATCAAGTGTTTTTGGAAGGGAATGATGGAGAACACTCCTAGGGCTGCCACTAGAAAGGTGAAAGTAATCTTTTCCCCTGAGAGGGAGTTATATGTGCCTCTCTGACAGAGCAGAACATGCTGAACTATGCAGGCTTGCTATTCCATTTTAAAATATTTGGTATTGGTTTTGTACCAGTTTGTATTAATTTCTGGATAGTGGCTGAAAAAGGTCACTCATATATTGTGAAGAAGTGGGAGGCATCTGAGCACAGCATGTCATCAGAATTTAATGAGGTAATCCAGTCCATGCGTGTGCTTGTAACATGTCACAGCCATGATAATGAAAAGCGTATGTCTCGTGGTTATTAATTTTTCTTCTTTCCTTGATAGATACAGGAGTTAAAAATGGGACAGATAAGCTAATAGGAGGAAGAGGAAGGAAAACTAATAGTTCATCCCATGTTTCTCATTCTGTAACAAGGTATCATTTTTAAGATATCTTGTCTCTGGTTAGCTGAATACATGCACTGAATCAGTGACCTGCTGGGAATTTAACTAGCGAACTCCAAGTTTAAACTGCAGCTCTAAGTCCAATTTCCATATTTTCCCAAGAGTAAGCTGTCAGCTCCTACTCACTGGCACTTTTTACAGTAAAAATGTTGCATTAGGCCTAATGCGTCTTCCTTTCCAGAAATGTGTGTAATTGGTGTTGATTAGAAAGTTCCACATGAAAATCTGTGGTAAAAAATTTAGAGGGAAACCATGTTAAGAAAAAACAGAAAATTGTTTAAACTATATTTAAACTATATTAAACTATATTTAATTACTATGAAATTATTATTATTAAATTATTATTAAACTATTTAATTACTATATTATTTATTATGGAACATTAAAAATGTGCCAGGTGGCAAAACAATGATCGTTGGCCAGTCAGTCCTGTACAGAAACCTTCAGAGTAGGAATCACAAGGTTGTTGTCCAACCCTCCCTGCTCAAGCATGGTCACCTAGAGCAGGTTTGTGCAGAGCCATCTACAGTTAGATTTTGTGTACCTCGAACGATGGAGTCTCCAAAACCTGTCTAAACAAACCATTCTAGTGTTTGACTATCCTCACAGTAAAAAAATATCATTTTTCTTACACTTAAATGGAATATCCTCTATTTCAATTTGTGGCCCATTGTCTGTCCTGTTGCTGGGCACTGCTGAAAAAAAGCCATCATTCTTAATTCCTCACATGAGGTATTTATACACATTGCTAAGTTCCCCCTGAGCCTTTTCTTCTCCAGATTGATTAGGCCCAGCCCTCATAGCCTCTGTGCATGTCATGTGCTCTAGGCTCTTGTCGTGGTTCTAC
>VYZS01106096.1:0-15556 GCA_013400695.1 Neodrepanis coruscans | reverse complement strand
GAATTAATTTGGTGAATCCCACTAGTTTCTGTGCAATGTGACTCTGCAGTGGATCCTGACTGGCTTCATAATCTGTGAAATGCTCATTAAATTTCATGCTGGTTATCAGGAGGGTTTATAAAGTCCCTGATACGTGGTGTGGCTCACTGCACGCTGATGTGTTACACACTGCTTATCCTAATACTCTTTGGAGCTGGTCTGATTAAAAACATGTCCAAGTTTTCAAGTGATGAATTATATTAATATCAGAAAGAATGTCCAGAGTAGATTAATGGAGGGGGAAGAGGCTAGGAATAAGCACATGAAAGAGATTCAACTTTTTAAAAGGATCCAGCTACTAAATGGCCTCTGTAGTCTTCCATAAGAAGTGTGAATACTTCAGTACAATTCAAGCTGAATTGAATAACTGTTTTCATATCCAAATTCAAATACCGTCTGTGCATATAAAACAGTTCATTTATTAGTCCAAATGTTACTGTTGTAGAGCTCTTGGAAAAATACCCCCTTTTTCTTGAGCTTGTTCTTCATAAAAAGGAAGCTTTGGAGGGCCACCTAGAGAATTAAGTAGAAACAAAGTTTCAGGTCCATATAACATAATACTGAAATATTACATAGATTATACAATTTACACTTAAATAATTCAATAAATGGTAGTCTTGAAAAGAAGGGAGGGGAGGGAGTTACACCAGCCTCCTCACAGAGGCAGAGAGGCAAAACAGTAAAACACTTTCTCAAATAGGAAGCTCCCAAAGCATTTCCTTAAGACAGAGTTACATGGTATCACTCAAACCAGTTGTGATTTGACTAGAAATGGGAGGAAACTTTCACTCAGTACTATTCCTCATTAAGAAGAGAAATTATCTAAATAATCAAATGGAATGATACTCCTGTCCAAACAGTTCATTGACCACCACCATGAGCAGCAGTTGATTTCTTCTGCTAAGAGAGACTGCACATCCCCAGCTTGTTTTACCTTCTGTGCAGGTTGGCCCCATCCAGGTGGCTGGGCAGACACAGTTCCCATTGTATGGATTGCACTGGGATTTCCTGGCACACTGGCATTGCAGGGAGCAGTCGGGGCCATACCGGTCAGACCTGCATTCTGGAAGAAGTGTTTGGAAGAGGTGAAATGCTTCCTAGCAGTCTCCCTTTTCTCTTGGATCAGGAAGCTACTTAGACACCTACATCTGTTAACATTAAACCTGACATTTTGGAAAGCACTGCAGTCTTGAAGTTTTGTCTACCACATGGTCTGCCCAAACTGCAGCCCAGCTGTCCTAAAGAAGTTCCCAGAATGGAAATCATTACTGGTGTAAAAACAGGGGTTGACAGCCCAACAGAAAACATCTTGGGATCTGCTCAGGAAAGTTATTGTCAGCATCTTGGATCCACACTATCTCCTGCCCCTCTCCTTGCTGCACGGCTTGGCTGTCAGTGAACGCCGGCCAAGAGCCTTCACTCACAGAATGTGAAATTGGAAATTAATCCATTTTATATATACTCTTATGTCTTGCTCCAATTGCACAATTCTGCTGCCTCCTGGCAAATTAAACTCACAAAAAAAAAAAAAATCACACTTCCAAATACAAATATGTTTCATACTCAGGCTGGTAAATCCTCGTTGCAATTTTTTGTGCATCAGAGTGCAGGCATCAAGGGGAATTAACAGCAGGTCACAAAGCAGGGTGTGAAGTACATTGCAAACAATAACCCTCTCTCCCTCACCTCACTGGAAAACCCAGTGAGTAACCAGGGCATTGGTTTTCTCCCACGAGCACCCTCAGGTAAGTAAAATTCTGCTGAGCTCCTCATCAGCTGCAGCCCCAGCACGTGGGAGAACTTGCCCCGTGTGCTCCGAACTTGGCCTTTTCAATTAGGAAATGTTATGAGAAAAGGTCTCCTCAAACACCTCTGGACCTGATTTTAATTTATGTAATACCACATTTTCATGTTAATAACAATGTGTATTTAAGACATCTGTTTGAAAGTCTGCAATGTTAATTTACTACAGAAAAAGAACGCCCATAAAAGTCTGTTATATTCTCTTTGTCTCTCTCTTTTTTTTTTTTTTAATTAACATTTTGCCCGTTTAATGGGTGCTTTACCAGAGTTCAAATTAAAATCAGGCCTTTTATCTTTATGGCTGCTGCACAGTCACAGCTGCTCACAGTTATATCACAGATGAACTGAGCCTAATTGAAAATAAAAATGCAAATAAAACCTACCCCATAACAGCTTTTCATGGATGGGGGCTATTCTACTGATTTGAGAAAAATAAAAATGACTTGCAGTTTGCAAGAAACAAAACCTTGGTTCCCATTTTTGGTGCTGAGCTTCCCTCTTGTGTTTCACTTTTGCCTAAAATTTTCCCAGAAAGCCCTGTGGACACCCAGTGCCATGTGGCTGCAAGGGTGGCTGATGTTCCCCATTGCAACAGCTCTGAAGACTGGGTGTCTTCATTCCCTGACCACAGGACAGTGCACAGAGGGAATCAAATAATCTTCCACTTTATTTTTGCAGGTTGCACTAATGCTTAAGCTTCCAGCAGTTACTTTATATTATTAACTGCCTGTCCAAAGCTGTTTCCTACCATATCCTAGGACGAAAGGAGAAATAATTTTCCCTCATGGTTTTAGGGGCTCAGGAGATTATGGTTCCTGGTGTGAAGCTCCATAGTAGCACATGGATGTACCCTCCTTTTATCTTGTTGGCCACAGCATTGGGATCACAAATCTCTTACACTTGATTAAACCACTGCAATTCCTCTTACTATAGCAATTACCCTAAATTTGCTCCATCATAATCACAGAATGGTCTGGATTGGAAAGGACCTTAAAGCTCACCTGATTCCAGCCCCCTGCCATGGGCAGGGACACCTTCCACTATCCCAGGTTGCTCCAAGTCCCATCCAACCTGGTCTTCATCTGGGCAGAGCTGCTGCAGCACCACTGCCTTAGGGATTATACCCTACTTCCAGGGGAATCAAATCCTGAGCTGGACATACTTTTGCATTTGTTTGGAAAGGGTCACAAATGTCTGTGTGACAAAACACACAGAAATTTTAGCCCTTGGTGCTCATCTGCATCCTCTGGAGTCCTCACCACTACATTTAAAAAACTTTTTGGTCTATTCTTTTGTTCTCCGAAACTCAAGGCAAAATGACATTTTAGAGCTGACCCATAAACAGTTTTCCTATCAGTGTATCAATTTAAATATTGATCAACTCAAGAGGTACAGCCTGCTGATAAAGGTGTTGATAACCTACTAGAGCAATTTGCTACAAAACAATGTGTTCTTGAACACCATCAAATGTGCTTTTACAGGTTTTCTTAAACCAACAGCTCATAGTGGTTTAACTATCCACAACTAGCCCTTAAGAATATCACCCTTACCAATGTCACACTTGTCTCCAGTCTTCCCAGGTGGACAAAGGCACTTCCCAGTCTCTGGATCACAAGGAGCATCTCTGCAGTCACACTGATGCTGGCACCTCTCACCAAACCAGCCCCTGTCACAGCCTGACAGCAGGAAAACTTCTTAGATGCACATTTGAAGACGTACATTAAAGCCAGAATTTTCCCAGGATGTCTCAGAGGAAAGCTCATAAACTCTCTGCTGAAGTCAGTGTAAATGCCAGGTTTAATGAAGAATAGAACACAGTGAAAGAGGCAAAATATTTATATGAGCTCTCCTTATGTTGAGTTTGTCTAATCTATGCTATCAAAGGTATCTGTAAATCTGTCCCAGAAGTGTAACTGACACTTATTTTCATTTTTAATTAGAACTCTCTAGAAGACCATTCTATAATACTCAACAAGTCTGACATGCACCTATTTAATAATCTTATTTGGAGTTTTAGAAGCGAATTTAGAATCAGTAAAAGAGACTTATTTTTAATAAATGACATGTGGAACTCATTGCTGCAAGACATCATGGAGACCAGGACTTTCACTGTATTAATCGGAACCAGATTAGTTAATTTATAAGGGAATAAGAACACCCAGCTGTATAACAGGAAATCTTTCCCAATTTCAATGTTTCAGAAGATTTATAAAGCTCAAAATATGGAAGAAGTTGCCCTCAACAAACAAATATTCAAGTAATTACGTGAGGTTGATTTTGTTGTTTGGTTTTGTTTGTTTGCTTTGCTTTTTTTCTTTCACTTTGGAGGGTTACCAGTACCTTTTTCACAGTGGACACCATGATAACCCAAAGGACAAATGCACTGTCCCGTCACCACATCACAGCTTGCTCCATTTTTACAGGCACAGGTGTGAAGGCAACCCAGCCCATAAAATCCAAGGGGGCACCCTGAAAAATTAAAGTATAAAATGAGGAAGGTTCATGAAGAAAATCACACACCCCATTAAAACCCTCTGTATTCTCAGCTACGTTCCCTGGGAGCCAACAAAATGTCAGATACCCTTAACTCTAATCACACCATGTGCTTTTACACTTGTACCACCCAGCACCAGACACAGGCAAGATCTGGAAGCAGCCAGGTGATGTGGGACACCCCAAATATTTTAACTTAACCAGTGAGGTGTTTCTTGACTCCTCTGAAGCCCCAGGTCCCATCACAATCACCCTGAGTGCCTGAACTTACTGTGCTCGCAGGAGTGCCCGTAGTAACCCTCGGGGCACTGGCAGCACCCTGTGAACCTGTCACAGGTGCCATTGTGCTGGCACGAGCAGTCCAGGGCACAGCCAGACCCGTACTTCCCTGGGAGACATTCTGCTGGCAGGACATGGGAAAAAGAACAAACAAAAAAAACAATCACTGAAAACACGAATCGCAAAAAACCCAGATGGGATAGCTGGTGTTGCTAAGAGATGAAGCCCAGGGAATAACTTGCAGACCCAAGAATATTAGTTATGAAGACACAGCATTTATGCATAACTATGATGCATTATATACTTTTATGAGAAATCTTTTATATTATAGAAACATTTGAACACTTTCCTCATACTTTTAATAGTCTGCCTTTTTAATTTGTCTCTTCATATACTTGATGTTGAACCCACACCGTGTGTTGTAAAGCCATGTAGTGAATGACATAAATGGTTTTTTTTTTTTCTCTTTATCTACAGCAATATTTTCTTTTAGGCACTTAGAAAGTGTGAAAGAAAACATGAAGCTTTCCCTCCTCTGTGTTACGATTTGAGTTCACACTATTAAAATTTCTAATAAAACCAGGACGATCTTTTTCACACATAGCTACAGTCTTTCCATGTATAATGAGATATCTGCTTTCACAGAACCCAACACGTCTCAAATTACCGAAAGCCAACTCATGTAAAAGGGACTGTGCCAATATAATTAACCTCAGCATCATCTCTGAATAAGTTAACTTCCCACTGCTGTGATAATTTGAATCTGAGTAGACGAACTTAAACGAGCGTGGCCGTACAAATAATCAGATTCAGAACTCTGCAAATGCCAGACAAGATCTTTCAAGGACATCATATCTAATCACTATTAAAAGGATGCCTGATTAGCTGTCTTTGATTTCCAGTCAAAACACACTCAAAACCACACTGCTGTGGAGATCAAGACTCGATTTTCCAATAATTTCACTCTCTCTGTCAAGATAAACAGCGAAGCTCTCTAGTGATACAACACACAGTTCCTTATACAACACGTGCACATCTGCCTCCTATGCTCCACTCCAGAGATGTTGTTTCTAGCAGATACACTCACAACCCACTACTCCATGTGGTGACACCTGCATCACTCTACTGAGGCTTGGCAACCCCAATGCAGCCCATGGGTGACTACAGACTTTTCAAGGAACAGACAAATAGAGATGAACACAAGTGGCCTTTGTAATGTCAGGTTAGCCAGTAACTGGTTAATTGTAAGTTTTTTTATATCCTGTCCACAGTGATTTTTCACTGTCCAGTGAATACTCACAGTATTCACACTGTGAGTACCTCCATGTAGCATCTTTCCTTTTCTCCCTACTTCTCTGCACACACACAAGCATGAAGTAGGTTTCTGAGTCTTCTCAGGAGCAAAGTGAAACAACTGTATCTCAGAATGCTGCTAAAAAAGTGTCATTTCTACATCACACTTTTATATAGGGACACTTCCCTGTAAAGACCAGTTCTTGGTAAAGATACTTATGGAGCTCGAGGTGGATATTCTAGAGGTGTCAGGGACAGAAAAGCTGTAAATATGTGCCTAATATAGTGTGGGGGAGCTTGAACCATGGCAGTTATGATTTAACAATGACAATTGTCTTGAATGTGAACTCTGCAAATCCCTGCTGGAGTGCACAAGTCACTGGGCCACCAAAGCAGAAAATCACCTTTCTCACAGGATCTTCCTGTCCAGCCCAGCCCACAGGTGCAGGTTCCATCCACGTGGTTACAGATGCCACCGTTGTGACAGGTGCATGTCAGGTGGCAGTTGGGGCCATACTGTCCCTGGGGACACACTACAGAGAATTAACAAAGTTTGTAAAGAAAAATAAATTAGCATCCCCCAAAAAAGGATGAAGGCGAGAGGGAACAAAGACAAACACATGCTCTCCACAGAGTATCCCAAGTCCCTGGTGTCTCCTATGTGTGGTGGGACACTGCTCCATGATTATTATCAGTTTAATCAGTTTAATTGTCTTGCCATATCTCCTCATCCTTGTGGAGATCCCAGTGGCCTGGTACCGAGGGTGACGGAGCGAAGCAGGGAGATGTGGGCAGGATAAGGGAGGGTGATGAAGCAGAGAGGGACAGAGGCTGAGTACACTAAACTGCAATGTTATCAAGCAAAGGCACTGCGAAAAGCAGCTATAAACAATGTTTGGCAGAGAGTTTTATTTGCTGGGTGTTTTAAGCATGTCACCAATTGACGAGATGACATTGGGTTCCGCTTTGTTACCTTGCTGACAGCCAGGTCCCATTTGGCCAGGAGGGCAGCTGCACTTGCCAGTCTGTGGGTCACACTGACCTTTACCACAGGCACAAAACTGGGCACAGTCCTTCCCATATCGGTTTGCAGGGCAAGCTGAAGGAAACACAGGCTTTTGTTAAACAAACACGGTGATGCCAGTCTTCATTTTTAACATAGGTGGAATCTTATGAGTTTGCTTTAGTTTTTTAGTCTACCTAATGTGCTTCAAAGCAACACCTATGAAAACATAACCCCTCCAAAGACATGGCTGCTTCATCCTCTGAAACTTTATTTGAGGTTATAAATATAATCCATGGTTTCAAACTAAGTATTCAGTAGGTTTCCTACCAAAAACGGAGTATACAGCTGAAATATTAGCTGCTCATCCTTAAAGCTAAAAACATCTTTCCTTTCTTAATATTGATTATAACCTACACTGAAGAGCAAAGCTATAGGCTGCTAAACATTCAAACATTGCCTTTCTGTGAAAAAGCTGAAGAGAACTTTACAGAGATCAGGACTTTAGAAACAGCACAGAAACCCAGCCACACCATTTCAGCTCTGAAACAGAGAAGTAACAGTAGGGTTGCCATGGAGTCTTTACCAGTTTTGCCATGACAAAACTTGATCTTTTTCCCATTTATTGAAACTAATGGCACCACAGTGTGAAGCAAAATATTGAGATAATTTCTCAACCTCAAAATTTTGGACAGGAAGAAGGAACTTGAGCAACTCATGCTCAGCTGGCTCTAGAAATAAATTTGGGCAAGCAGGTTGTAATCCTGGGATGAATGTCCTTGCTCCTACGCACGCAAAAGAGAGGGAAAATATTTTGCAAGAGATTTTTTACAAAGCTGGAATCCTGATTTACAATTCAAGGAGGAGGTAGCTGGGATCTGTCTGTTTTTCTACTGACAAACTCTTATGCAAATTATTCTCTCTGCTGTGTTTTGACAGAAGCAGAACACGAATGTTGGCTCACTTTTACTACAGTCGGCTCCAATGAAACCGGGCGTGCAATCACACGTTCCTGACGCGGGGTCGCAGTGGCCTCCGTTCATGCATTTACAAGGATTTTGGCAGTTTGAACCGTAAGTACCTTTTGGACACCCTGTTTAAAAAGAACAAAACAGCAGTTAGGCTACATTGCTACTGGATCCATTGAATTTCATGTCATAAGCACTTTGTTGATTTCAACTGAAATTAGATTTTAATTTTTTTACTGTATTCACTTTTAGAGGGCTTGGAGCAGGCACTGATGAGCAGATGGCTGCCTTGAGCAACATGGGCAGCACTGACTTACAATGCCAAACCCCTGGAGAGCTGGACTGAGTGCTGCTGCTGAGCCTGATCCGACTGCTCCTGACTCTGTTCCTTCCATTCCCCATATGTGACAGTAGCAAGAAAAGCAAGCCCAGCTCTTCAGAGGTTTTCTTCTAGTGATTTCTGCTCCAAGTGAACCTGTTCCCTCTTTCCCTCCTACAGAGAAAGTGAGATGGTGCCCTGCTCCCTCTTCCTTTGGGCAGGAGCAGCCGGGTTTGCCTGAGATGGTGAGAAGCTGGGAGCCATCTCTGCCCCTTTTAGCAGTCACTTGATGGATATTGGGACAGGTTATGTCTTCAAAAATGTTTAAGTTGGAGAAAGCTTGTTTCCTCTATAAACTAATTCTCTGTGAACTGGAGATGGCATTGTAAGTGGGTGCCCACAGAAACTGTTGGCTGCCCCATCCCTAGAAGTGTTCAAGTCCAGATTGGATGGGGCTTGGAGCAACCTGGGACAGTGGAAGGTGTCCCTGCCCATGGCAGGGGGTTGGAACAAGTTGAGCTTTGGGGTCTGTTCCAACCCAAACTATTCTCTAATTCTGTGATTGCTCTGGCACATCTAGTGGGCTGTGGATGTAAGAACACAAAAACGTGTACAAGACAGTAGCATGGAATTTCAGAAGACACCTTCTCAGGAGTTATATGAGAAAGATGGTTGAAATGCAAAGCCAGAAAATTCTCCAAGGGAAAAACCAAAGCAGCTGTACTCCATAAAAAACAGAAGGATCATTAGACCTGGACGGACTGTTGAGCCAGCATTATACAGCAACAAGCTCTCCATGAAGAGGTTTTCCAGGTGATAGCAAGGACTTTTGTTTTCTTTATGGAGAGATAATGTTGAAGGTGCACTGAACAAATATCAGGAAGACATTAACAGATCTGCCATGCTTAGCTTATGTCTTGAAGATGCTCGTTACAGGGATGGAGGTTGGAAATGAGGGAAAGAACTGGGCAAAGCTGCTGGGCATGTGCCTCCATCTGTCACCACTGAACTCTGGAGATACAGGTTATTCTCCTAATTTTTCAGGGTACTGGAAGTAGGTGGTGCTTCAGCAGCATGGTGCATGATCATCATTGAGCAGTTCCACTAATGCTACTACCTCTAAATGCCATTTCTTTACTTGCTGCTCCTCCTTTTCCCTGGCAAAAGGAAAGTCTATGGCTACTCTGGAAATCTGGTTGAATATATTTTCGCACACGTCTCCAAGCAACAGATCCCTTGCAATCTGTGCATAAATAACTTCATGTATTTTTTCTTTCCTAGAGGCATGAAAGCGTGGCCTGAGTGGCTGGAGAAATCTCTGGATTTTCTGAACTATTCAAGAGAGAGGGAGAGCTTATGGGGAAGCTTTGAAGGGGCGCCTTTTCAAATAAAACTGAACATTGGCTTCTGCTCAAACCAGGATAGCAGATCATCAGGACTAAACAGATACACACTTTTATAACATACAGATACTCTCCTCAACCCCTCTTAGTGAATATTTTGTCATCAGTGCTTCCATCTGTCAGTACACAAAATCTCTTTCGTGTGCAAACTCTGGCATCAAGGAGCTGAGTCCTGCAACCTTTATTTCATTCCCAAGACATAAAGTTAAGGACACACCCAGGTTCAATGGTTTAATTCTACTCTATGTGAGTTTCTGGTTTCCTCTTCCCTTTCCTTTTGCTCATCATCTGTCTTTTCTCTTTTTATTAATTCTGTTTACCACACTCTCAAACATGTTGCTTCTCTCTAGCAAAGCTTCCAGAGTTGCTCCTCAGCTCAAGAACAGCAAGAGCTGCTCCATTATTGAAATGGATGCAGTAATTTCCCCCCCCACACACACCAAGTTATTTACTCTTGCAAGACCATTTATATTGCAGTTCAAGAGGGAGCAGCACAAGCAGGGCATGTTCAGCTGCTGTGATATGCATGTATTTATTAACAAGGCCATCTCATCTGTTATTACTTTGCAGAAGAATTTCACTGCAGACAGTGAGGGCAATTTACACCATGTCCAACATTTCAGTAGGCTCTGCCTTTCTGAAGAGGGCTATTGTCTCACCACTGGTTATCTCATAAAGACATTTTCTAATTTAACAGCTTCCTGAGTGTCTGACTTATGTTTGTCTGTGAACAAAAGAGTGGCAGCCAGATTTCCACCTCATTGCCTTATTTTCCTTCTGGTTTGAGTGGGTTTGCCATGACCAAGATCTGCTAAATCTTTTCATACCAATTGCACACACTGAGGCTTTTCTGACCAATGTTATTAATTGCAAAGTTGAAAAAAATCCCTTCTGACACATCCTGTTACCTACAGTCTGAAGGTGAAGCTGGTGAGTCCTTTCTGGCTCTGGGTGTCCCCAGCACAGTCAATGCCACAGAAACATAACATGTTCAGTTTTTTTAACCATTACAACATCACTTATTGCCTTTTATTCATTTCACCCAAGTCTGTTCACCAAGTTATGGACAAGTGATGGGAACCTCATTGCTAGTTTGTCTGCTTCCTCTGGATCCTGCCAAGAGACTGTTTCAGCTCTTCACTCCAAAATTTGAGAACATGAAAGCCTCGTTGCTCTTGGCTCCTGGAAATTTGACTTCCCAGCCAACTACACCTTTTATAGATACTTTCTTGAACCTTTTTTTCACAGTATTATAAATATAGCAACAGTTGCCAGAAACTGCTTCCAGCAGCATCCAACCACATGTTGACTGGACTGAAGCCCATTTCACGTGTTTGGGAGCGGCTCCCTGTGCTGGTTTTAATATTCTATTGAAAGCTTCTTCATCCTGGAGCAGCCCCAATTCTCCCTGTAGTGAGGACAGTGGGAACATGCAGTATTCCCACCAAAGTCACGCCAGCTATCCTTGGTTTTCAGTCACTCATTTCAGTATCAGGCCCACACTCTCTCCCTTCACTGACCTAAACCTAAAAATAACTCACATTTAACTGTTTTCCTTCTATTTTTGTGCCTGTCTATGCAATGCTCGGAGTGGTACAGGGAAGAACAGGAAAAAATCGACATAGATGAAATTTTTTCTGTCTCTGTGAACCTCCATCATTCCTTTATTTCTCCAGTAAACACCTAACAAACCTGTATTTAAGTGAGAATTTGCTGTGCTTTTGGACTCTCAGAGAACACAACACCATGAAATTTCATGTCTCATAACTATAGGTTTAATCCCAACTCCATAGAAATCCGTGGCAAAATCCCATCGGAATGCAGCAAGACACAGATTTCATTTTGTAATGAAGCTTTTTGTATCTTTTATATCAGAACTTCAGTGTTATTGTTAATGTTTTAAATTTTAAAATTCTGAAAAAAAATCTTAAGAATCTAAGCAGATTCGAGGACTTTACTATAATTTATAACTTAGATTTAGTGCTACACACAGAAGTAATGCCTACTGAGAGATTGCTGCACAAAAGTAATAGGCAGACCATGATTAAGTCTTTTAAAATGATACTGTTAAATAGTTGATCTCCACTACTTCTCTACTATAATATTTATTATAATCTAATGTATAATGGATCCAGATGGCTCTAGCCAAGATGTTGAAGGCCAGATTTCGATCTCACTTACAGCAAAAACTGATGTACAAAGGAGGATAGAATCCATCCTTTATATTTTATTTATAATTTATATTTTAAAGAATAACTTGTGATGACATGATGGTAATACAAATGCCCATCTCTAAAATGAGTCTCTTTCCTGTTGCTACTCAAGAAATAAAGCACAGGTTTAACCCTTACTAGAGCCAAAGATATTGCAGCTGGCCTTTATATCCAAATTGTCACCCAAAAAACCAATTAAACCAGAGCCACACTGTATTTCTAAGAAAAGAAAATCAGTGTTAACCAAAGAGAGAAATACTGAGCCTGAAAGACAACGGCTTTTTTTTTTCTTTTTTTCTCTTCAGAAAGAGATTATTACAAGCCACGGAGTAAAAACAAAATTAAAGTTGTAAATAAAAATGTAATTAACTGTCTCCTTTCTTGGCTACTTTGGTATATGTTTCTTATCAGCTGCCACATTCCACTAGAAACAACTTTACAGATGTCCTAAAATACCGGCATGAGGCGTGTGGATCTGGGAATATTTTTTATGATGGAGCATTGGGCCAGTTGGCATTTTGTCCTCTACACTAGTCACCATTTTTCAATCCAGAGTAACAGTTGGTTTAATTTGATTGTTCCTCAGAAGGCCCTACAACTGAAGGGACTTTATGAATCACACAGATTTATTGCCAATTGCAGCTTGTTGTTTTCTCATAACCATTTGTCCTTACTTGAGCACGCAGAGATTTCCGGAAGTGTTTTGGACTTGGTGCTTGGAAATCAAAGGGCTGTGTAATACCCTGGTGTAGCTGAGGACGTAAATGCAGATAATGTAAATATTCTTTAGCATGGCATGAAATTGGAAAGAACTTAGCCAGCAAATCTGGAGGGTTTAAAAATCAATTTAAATGTTTTAATTAATTAAGTTTTTGAACTAAAATGTTTAATTAATTAAAAATATTAATTCCTTGCAATAATATGGGTATTTTTATTATTGTAAATTAAACCATCCTGTGCTTATTCTTATACTAAAATTTTTTTTTATATACAGATACATATATAAAACCCTCTACTATCTCAGTCAACACTGAGGGTACTGACCCAGATGAACTCAAAGCACCAGCACAGGCTCCTGCATGACTCAGTGCTCTCTCCAAAAGGCAGCAGCTCCCAAAGATACTCACGGAGGTGGCAGAGGGCCCCGTGGTACCCCGGGTGGCAGGAGCAGTCACCGGTCACCGGGTGACATTCCTCATTCTTGGCAGAGCACTGACACACTCCCTTACAGTTCTTCCCATACGTGCCCAGTGGACAAGCTTTGGGTAGAAGAAATGTAAACCAATAAATTAAATTTGTCTTGGTAAATATAGCACTCAAACAAAGAGCAAGCTCAAATTTATTAAATAAAATCCCTGCCTATGGAACAACGCTCTCCTCCGGGACTCTGGATTTATTACATTTACTTGGGGGTTACTTGACTGCTTGATTTTGTTTTGTTCAGTCAATTTGTGCCCAACTGTCAAGGGCCAGATACAATTTTCTTGTCACTAGAAAAAAATCATAGGGAAATGTCAGGTAAAATTGACTAAAATAACAGTATAATTCCCAAGGGACCAGGCATATGGATAAAGACATTCTACCTTTTGCAGAGAGTTTAAACTTGCAAAGCTGCTGTGGCATCAACATCTCCACAGGTTTCATTCTACCTGTTGACAGCCACATTGCCTCCAGGTCTGGACCTTCCACATCTAATACTTTGGTCTGACTTCTATTAAGTTGCCTTGGCTTGTCAGGATTAAGAGTCCTTCAGTGGAGGATACAGGATACCAATGACAATTCTTTCAATTCTTGTTTATTTCTGGTGTTCCTTTTGCTAAAACAGGGCTCAGGTAAAGCTTTGTAAGGAGGAACTAATTCAGGATATTGCAGGTGGGGTCAGAGCAGGAGCCTGCTTCCAAAGACAGCTCCAGGGGACCAAACTCCATGCTGAAGAAAAGCCAGATAATGCTTTTTCCATCAGGTCTGAGAGCAGGAATAGATGGTCTCTCTCACGGACAAGGCCAACAGAAAGCTGAGCTGCTGCTTCACTGACAGCACAGTGTTGGCTGTGGGCAGAAGCCAGGCTGTACTGGCACCTCCTCGTTCTATGTGGACCCTGCTTATCCCCCAGCTGCTCCCTGCCAGCCTGAGAACTGAAACCCACAGAGAGCAAACCCCTCCAGCCCAAGCTGCAGCTGGCACAGAGCTCAAACCATTTGGGTGAGGGATAAGCAACTCTTGGCCATCTTCCCTGCTGTCAGGGTGCTGTCTCCTCCCTCTTCAGGCATTGAATCATCACGTTTTTGTTTAAGAAATTAATTCCTTAACTGATTCGTGAGAGGGAAGTATTTGCATTTTTATAACAAACTTACTTTTCTCACAGCCGTGGCCGGTGAATCCCGGAGGACAACTGCACGTGCCCGTCAGGTGGTGGCAGGGGCTGCCGGCAGGACACCGGCACCGCTGGGCACAGCCTGTGCCATACCGGCCAGGCAAACAGGCTGCAATGGGGACACCAACCCTCGTCAGGGCACGGGGAAGGGTCCAGGAAGGACAGTACAAAGCCATCCCCCTCCAATGGACCCGCTGCACCCACCCCCGTGAGCACCTCCAGACCGACCGCATGGAACAAGTGGGAGCGAAAATACCCCGTCACCAGCTCTGGGTTTGGGAGGAGCATGAGCACCAACCTGAACTTCCTTCCTTCACTCACGTTTGTCACAGTGCCTCCCTCTCCAGCCCTTCTGGCAGTGACATGCTCCGGTTTGGGTGTGGCAGGACAAGCTGTGCACGCAGTCACACCGCTCCTCGCACCGCTTCCCAAAGAATCCCGGGGGACAAGCTGGGGGGAAGCAAAGAGAGCAACAGTTCTACCTGCTGCATGGAAAGCATCCACCACTGGTCCTCAGCCAATACAGGGACAATGTATGTTTACCAGACTGCATGGCCAGAAAATACCACTGAAATATTAAAAGCATTTAGTGCTGGCTGTTAACAGCTGTGCACAGGAAGGTTTGCACAGACTTAGCCATACTGTGGAGTACAAATCCAGATGAGGTTTACAGAGAAGGTGATGCCATTTGCTTTGACAGAAGTGTGTACAAACCAAGGGGTAGCTGTAGGAGCAGCGGAAATATGATGTGCCCACACACTTCTTCCACCTCTCAGGTCCCTGAAAAGTGATCAAAGAGAAAGTGAGACCAGAAGAAAAAAAGGTGGGCACTGCAAAGGCTTTACAGGTCACACTGGTGGCTGAGGCTTTGAGAGTCCTCAGAACCACAGGAGACATCAGAAAGCTGCTTGTGGCTTGCAAAAATCACAGCATCTCAGTGTTTGCACTGAAAGCATGTTTCAAGTTACACAGTATCTACTGTGTATGAGAATTAATCCCTGTTTCAGGGATTTACATGGCTCTGAACATGCCAAAAAGTTATGTCAAGTCTGGATCTCAAATCTGGATCTCGTGCAAGGTCTGTAAATCTCATCCTTCACAGTCCAGTTTGCTGAGCTCCCCTCAATGACACCCAGAGACTCAGCAGCAGGTGGCTGATCTGGCAGATTTCATATCTTTCATGTGTTCTTCCCTGTGCCTGTAAGGTAGACAAATACCTTCAGTTTCTTAGCAGGCAGGGAACAGAAGTAAGAGGAGATAAAATGATTTGGACAAGGGCATGGTTGGGCAGAGACCTGTCTGTGGGACACAGTGGGAGTGGTCATGAATCCTGATTGGCCTCCAGAATATTGGAAAGTAAAAAAAAAAA